>BQNB010007550.1:0-93152 GCA_026074375.1 Tanacetum coccineum
TTATCTTATTCGTAAAAAGGTGAAAGATAATTACACTCAAATCTATAAGTTTATAGAGTAGGTCACGTGACGTATTATGAGTGTATAAAAGTGATGTAATGGATCCTTAGACTTACAGTTTATGCGAAAGTAAACGGGCTCTAAAGTATCATTAACAACCCACCCTACAAGTTAACCGGACCAAATCCAACTCCTAACTTATATCTAAAAACAAATGAAAATTAACCCAAAGGCACAAACACATTTAATAACATACAACCACATGAAAACCCCAAATCTGAAAACGTGGCGGTGGTGGATCCTAAAATATAGATGCGACCTCCACACCCTCTCATGGCCGATGATCATATTGTTGCATTGCATGTGTTGATGGAGATAAAGAAAAAAGAGGTCTAGATCAATGAGAGAAGAAGAAACAAATTAGGGCAAAGAAGAGAAAGAAAAGACAAAGGAGAGAGTGAGGCTCTTGGAATCTGTGTGAGTCACCACCCAATATCTCATGGTCATTCAACTTCTCACGAAGTATTAGTAAAATTACAGAAATGACTCTAATTATATCATGAGATATTGCCTGAAAACTTTGCTAATTGATATATTACAAGTTGTATCATGCCTGCGCATTGCACCGGGTTGATATTTAAGTAGTCACATTTTAACTAATTTAATTTATATATAATAGTATAGATAAGATATTTGTTCGAAGCTAGCATGTGTAAATAATATTTAGTTTAATATTCATCCATTACGAAGATAAAAATACAGTTGTTTTTTCAACAACTGTAGTTTTATAAGTAGTTAACTAAACTATTTTATTAGTTATTGAAACTTGTAGAAGGTGCAACTGTTTACTTAACAAAAGATTAGGGCTTGTAAAAATTATAGGCAAGAAGCGTTTACTTTTGATGTTACATATGTATTTTCATTTATCAATCTCATTACCTTGAATCATTACTCTCTTTTGTTTGTTTCTAAAGTTGAAGTACATTTCGTTTGACATATTAGCATGATCACATATTTCCAAGATTTGGTTGTCTACTATGTCATCAATTGCAATAATATGAAATTATTATTATTGGAAACAACAAACATTTAATTAATTTTAAAACCATGTAAGAGACATTTTAGAAATTATAAATTTGAAATATAATTCATCTAATTATTTACGTATAGTTTGATTATAAACGCTAAATTTGAGATATAAATAAGAAGTTTATTGATTTATAATTGATTAGTATTTACGGATTGGTAAGTAAAATATAAAAATTACATGACTAATATATCATTCAATTAAGTTAGGTTATGCTAACATTAGCTAACATTTCTCCAACATATATAATTTTATACTTAGATACTTTATGATATCGGTTGTAGTATTGTTTTATTTATATAGTGTAACAAACCAACTGTCTTATTTTAGTATCCATGTCACTTCACTAAATTATTGTAACCAATTGTATTGTTAATTCACCGTTTTGCCTTGCGTTGAATTTATCATTTAGCTAAGGTATGATTATTTAATTTGTTTTTATCTAAATTAATCTTACGTGTTCATCACATGTACTTATATATACTCTTAGTTTTAGAGTTTTAGACGATTTAAGTCGGCTCGAAAACATATATAGTAGTTATAATAATAATAACAACAACTATAATGACAATAAAAATATGAATTACGTTATGAGGTAATATGTAATCTTATATAAATTGAAGGTGAAAAATAAAAATTTATTAAGGGTTGAAAATTAAAATTGAAAATAAAATGTAACTTTTATGTAAATTAAAGGTTGGAAAATAAACATTTTTTAGGGTTAAAAATGAAAATTGAAATGAATAGTTGTTTGTTTGTGAATTGATTATAAGGTATAATTTTCTTTTATGAAATAACTGCTTAAGTGGTTCTAAAGTATGAAATAACAGCTTGTAAATTGAAGCTTATTTTTGTTTTGTATTGTTTTGTCATGTTGCTGCAAGTTCTGGTTATATCCAGTTAATTTTAGTTTGCTTGGACAAGGAAATAGTTTTTGGTGAGGCTTCATATGCATCTTTGTTACAAACTTAATAGCTAATACTCTTGGGAAATAGGAAAGTGGGTAACAGCAGGTGTATCGGAAGTGTTAGCTTTGGTTAGAATATTAATAATGACTAGTTAATTGTGTTCTCTTATGTAAAGGGTATGCAATAATTGTATTTTTTTTTAACGGCGACTTTATTAGAACCACTAGCAAGGAGCTAGAAAATTACAAAGGAATCAAAAAAGGGTGTTGAAGCCAACTAACACAATTCAAAGTTCTATTACATCTAGCTACACACCAATAAAAAGAGCGTAAAAGAATATTGTCGAAAACAGCATCCTTTCGAGGAATAGGAGACGCAAAAAGGAATTGGTTCATGAAGTTCCAAAGGCTCCACCAAGAAACGTAAAATACGCCTTCCAACACCTCTTTCGTCTTAGAACCTAAACGGATAGATTTGAACCAAGAGAGTCAATCTTCGTACGACTCATAAGGATGAACATCCAAATTCCACCATCTACAAATTAATAATTGTATTAATGTAGTTTTCTTTTGTGCTATCACTGTATTACTTTCAAAGCAGATAAGTAGCAGAGATTAAGATGGTTATCGGTACTCAGTTAAAGAGTTATATTGCTGTTTAATGCCATTGAAGCATTTATCCTGATTCTATACTCCAAACACGAAATACCACTTTGATGAGATTAAACATAAAAGTAACACAAATCTGCCAGAAATATGGAAGTATATAGACCTGGCAAAACAGGCAGGTTGGCGGTTTGGGTAGCGGGTTGAAACAGGTTCTAGTCGAAATGGGTTCGGGTCAAAATGGGCCCATGTCAAAATAGGTTCGGGTCAAAACAGGCCGTTTTTACCAAGTCTTCTTTTCTCTACAATAAAACAATTGTTATGTTTAACGTTGGCGGTAATACAAAAGAAATAAGTGATTATAATTTGGTTATGGTATTTAAAGCTGATAATTAAGTGTGCCAATATCTT
Source organism: Tanacetum coccineum (assembly GCA_026074375.1). NCBI lineage: Eukaryota > Viridiplantae > Streptophyta > Magnoliopsida > Asterales > Asteraceae > Tanacetum > Tanacetum coccineum. Next base: position 3,012 of record BQNB010007550.1, read on the forward strand.
TATATAATCGTCAAAATCTAGACATATATTCTATTACTAGATTATTGCCCCTGCCTTGCACGGTTCAAAGTGTTTTGTTGTTTACATATATAATTAAGACATTAAAAATTACGCCTATTTAGCATATTAAAATAGAAATACTTGTATTATATATTCATTTTAACACTTTTAAGTCTTCCCGTTTCTATAAATCTAATACCAAAATACTAAACCATCAATATATACGAATATCAAAAGATTTACAAATGAAATAATAACATTATTCTAGTATTGAAATAATCGTTGCAAAACTTACGGTTTCTTAATTGAATTCCGAATTACGATATATGATGTTAGTACAAAATTCGTGTCGGGTTTAGTAGTGTCGAAGTCCTTTGTCGGGTCGGGCCTCCAAATGACTTGAATGCTTGATCTTGTACTAGAGCAAGAGAAGTGATGATTTTCTGCACAATTAAAAGTAAACCGTTAGTCTTACCGTGGGGACGGACCCCACGATTAGACTCCGGTGTGAGAGTAAGTATTCATATTGTGAGAATAAGAATAATTGCGTACCTTTTGAGATGTATTGTGATCCCTATTTATAGGTGTCTAGTACTAGGGTTTCCTAGTATTTCGGTCACTTTAGTAGTGGCCGGAGTGGGTTCCTTGTCGGGAAAAGATCCGCAACAATCGTGTTTGAACGAACGTTGTCTCCTGCGGTCGGATCGTCCTATAGGTGGATCCGCGGACGGATTATCTATAACTGGATCCGCGGACGGATTATCTATAACTGGATCCGCGGACGGATCACAAGGTTTGGGGCCGAGGCCCACGTGAGATTGGGTTTTATCACGGCCCGTTATTGTCAAGTTTAGCCTAAAAGGCCGAGTGATAATGTGGCCCAAGCCCAGAGGCTTGGTATACCTAGTATACGTCATCAAGTCCCCCCCCAGTCTAGAATGATATTGCTCGCAAGTTATGTCCTGCGTGCGGTGATCAATGCTAGACTTTGTCTACTTTATTTCCTCCTTGAGTTATCTATTTTTATGCCGCACCGCCCCTGGGTTGGTGAGGCTTCCATGACGTGGAGCATTGCTGTCCTTTTACTTTTTGACTGGTGACAGCTTTTTACCAGTTTCCTATGCGCTTTTCCATCGTTGATTAGGCAAGTGGCACGCACGTGGCGTCATCCAAGCGTTGGTAGGAGTAACTATACCCAAAGTATAAATACCCCTCTCATTTTTACTGTTTTTCTCTAAATCTTTCCATCGCCATTGTTAATTTCTTAGAGCTTTCTTCTTATTCCTCGTCCGTGCGTCATTTTCCTCGTTTTCAGTTTTTCGTGATTCAGGTTAGCATTCATCTCTGTTTTCTTCAAAATGGCGATAACTATTACTATAATTACAACAGACTTAACTATCTGGTCAAACAGTATTAACTTTAATACTGTCAGACTTAAGTTAATGCTGGCAGACTTAACTTGCTCTACCAGACTTAACTTCTATACTAACAGTACTAACTATTTCTATTAGTACAAACCATAACTAACAGACTTAACTTTAATACTAACAGTATTAAGTCTGTTTACAATATTTTCCTAACAATATTTCTCAATTATCCCCCTTCGGTGCTGCTTGTATATCTCATTTCGAGGTTTTGACGCGCGTACTTGATCTTGGCCCGTCGGTAGCTGTTTTTCGTGCGTTTTATACGCGCATGTATAGTGACGGATTGTTTTCGTTTGCGAAACGTTCCCTATCGGCTCCTTCTTGTCTCTTAAAGCCTCCGGATTCTATTAAGAACTGGGCGGACCATTTTTTCTGGGTTGATTCCCGAGTGTTTCCTATCTCCGTTCCTTTGTATACTGGGGGCGTGTTGGAGAAGGATCCAGCTCCCCATCTCACTGCTCGTCAAGAGCAGGCTGTTCAGGTCCTTTCTTCTAATAAAGCTCCCTCCCGGCGGTACCCGGAATGCTTTTTAGCTCTTGTGGGTTTAAGTCCTTACTATCCATTTTGTAAAAATACTTATCCAGCTTTTGAGGGACCTGATAGAACGGGTGGGTGAAAATACTTATCCCTTGTGGGAATGCTTTTTTTATATATATATATTTTTCGTGTATGGTGTTTAGTCTTTTTGTATTTATTTTGCAGACATGGGTTTGCTTGACTATATCAGGACCGCTGACCCCCGGAAGGTGAAAGCGGTAGAAGTTCAGAAAGGGGAGGAGCAAGTGACGTTGTTTGATAGCATAAAACATTGCTTCGTTTCCCTGGATGCTCCTGCTGCGGAACATCAAGCAAGCGGTAGTGGCTCTGGCGCTGGTGCTGAGGTTTCTGCTCCGTCCGCGGAAGGAAATGTTGTTGAAGAGAACGTCATTCCGGAGGGTGCTTTCTTGGATTTAACAGACCCGGAAGGTGATGTGGCTGTGGTTGAGAAAGATGTTGCTCGGAAGCAGCCAGAGAAGGCCAAGAGAAAAAAGCTGTTAAAGCGAAGTGACCCTCTTCCTGCCAAAAGATTGAGGGTAGATCATCCTAGCCTTGTTTCCGGGACAGGTGGGAAGACACTTGCTAGTTTGAGACGGACCATCCCGGAAAGTTCCCTTTTATTGGGGCCTTCCTCACCGGCTGACATCCATACTCAGGTTGCCGTGCAGAGGTACGTGCGTGTTTATCCTTTGGTTTTGTTTGTAATTGTACTTTCCTTAACATTATTCTCTTTTTTTTTGCCAGTTCTCGAGCTGCGGATGCCCCTGTCTATACTACTGTTGACACTGTGACTTCCAGCAGGGGCAAGACGCTTGTTGTACCCACGTCGGACGTGGGCGGGTCTTCCCAGCCGGAGACGTCGGAAGAGTCGGCTGACTCGTTCTATGAGACGGCCGCCCTGAATTCTGAAGATGCCAAGCGTTGGTATGTTCCTCGCTGGAACATAACCAACGATTCACTGCTGGATGACGGCTTTTCTTGCCGTACGTTGGTTGATCGTGTCGCTCCCCCTGGCTTTTTCTCCACACTCCGAAACATGGATTATGACCAATTGTTCGAGGAGTTCAATGTGGGGGCGGCGCGACAGATTTGTCTAGGATCGGAGGTGAGGTCGCATACTGAGCATGAGCTGGAACTTAAAGAGAAGCTTCAGGCTAAGTATGATGCTCAGGGTGTGCTTCTTAGTGAAAAAGATGCTGAGATTGCAAGGTTGAAGTCTTTAGTAAGAGAGAAGGAGACGGAGTCCACGGAAGTTCTTCATCTCCATGATCAGGTTTCTGTTTTAGCTGCGGATAAATCTCTTTTGAGTGCAGAGGTTTCGACTCATAAGAATGCTGTTTTACAGAAGGATACTGACATCTCCCTTCTTGATTCCCGTGCTTCATACCTTAAGTCCACCCTTGATGACTCCCAAGCTGCTTGTGGTGAAGCGAGAAACTTAATTTCTTCCATGTCCTCCGAAAGAGATGGACTTGCCTTTGAGGTATGACTTTTACCCGTTTTTGTTACAGAGTTTTTTTTACTCAACTCCTTATCTTTGCAGGTTTCCACTCTTCATTCAGCTTTTCGTGATTTTAAAGAGAAGATGGAAGCTCAACAGGAAGCACAGGCTCAGGAGTTGTATAATCGTGTGGCCGAACTTGAGGCACACGTGATGGATGTGTCCGGTCGCCTGGAGGGTGAATTTTACCCTGCCTACCTGACTACTCTAGCTGGACGAAGATGGTTGCTGACACACGGGATGGAACTTGCTATGATTAAATGTTTGAATTCCCCCAAGTATCAAGTCATTTTAGGTCATGCTTTAGGCCGGGCTGTAGATTATGGTATGCAGGAGGTTTTGGCGGCCGGATATGAGCATGGTGTCGCTGGAACCCCACTTTCCGCAGTTGTGGCATACAATCCTGAGATTGCTGAGAGCAATTATCTTGACGCAGTAAAAGCTCTTGAAGAAGCGGACTTCCCTCTGGTTCATTTGTTGAAGTCCAAGAAAGACTCCGGGATGGATGAGGTCTTAGATTGCTTTTTATTGGACGGACCTTTCGCGGATCTTCCTGAAGCCGCTCATCTTCAGCCGTGCCTCGAGCAACTCTCCGTCCCAATCTATCATGCCGATGTGAATGCTGTTGTTGGGGAGACCTCTTTATCCTTTGCGCTTCTTAATGTTCACACCCGTGCCGAAGGCGCAAAAAGGCACGCCTCAGCTCTCCGTCAGTTGATGGTAGATATAGTTTCTCATCCTTTGTCTTCTCAGAACTTGCTGGGTGAGGCTAGCACTTCTTCGGTTGCCCCCTGCGTTGAGGATTTGGATACGGATGAAGACTTGGGGAGTGTGGTTTGTATGCCCCAGTTTGAAGATCCTCGTTTTGAGATTCTGCCGTGATCGCATGTGGTTTGCTATAACGGTTTGTTTTGTATGCCGTGGCCGTATGTGGCCATTGCGGCTTTTATTGTAAATTGACATTAACTTTGTAAGTTTAATATCTGATTTGGACGGATTCGTGTAGGTCCATACCGTAACACATTTTTTTAGTGCTATGTTTGCTATCTTTGTTTATTACTGGTGTACGTTCGTAATAGATAGTCTTGTGAATATTTGTGGGTTATTCTCCCGGTGTTAGGCTTGCAATACCTTTTACGCGCCTGAGCTGATTTTGAGGTTGCTCAATCCTTTATTATACGGGATAATATTTTTGTGGAGCATGGCTCCTAGCGTGCATGTCGACAATTAATATAACTTTGCAAAGTAAAGATAAATTAAAATTTAAAACTCGTGAGGGTAGCTAATCCCCACTTTTCATTGAAATTCAAAATTTTACAAAATGCAAATAGATAAAGACATTGCCCTCCGGAGCATCATATGTGCCAGGCTAATTCTTACAATTCATGTATATAACACTTCTTGAGATTACAAATGTTCCATGTCCTCGGCATTTCATTTCCTTTGCGGTCTTTGAGTTTGTAAGCTCCTTTTCCAAGCGACTCTTTAACTTGGTACGGTCCCTCCCACTTGGGTCTAAGTTTGTCTTCGTCCTTGGCGTGACTTGCTTCATTACTGCGGTAGACCATATCGCCCGATTTGAAACTTGTTCTGCGGACTCTTGAGTTGTAATATTTTTCAATCTTTTTCTTGCTTTTTTGCTTCTTGTATTGCTGCTTGTTCCATTCTTTCTTCTATGAGGTCCAAGTTGATTCCCAGAGCTTCGTTGTTTTTAGTTTGATCTATTTCCGCGGTCCGAAGTGTTGGCATGCCTATTTCCGCTGGGATGACAGCTTCCATGCAGTATGTCAATGAGAATGGTGTTTCCCCGTTACTTGACTTGATCATTGTACGATGGGCCCATAGGACATGCGGAAGTTCTTCTATTAAATCCTTGCTTTTTTCATCAAGCCTTGCCTTTATTCCTTCTCCTAAACTTCTATTTGCTCTTTCAACTAGACCATTTGCTTGCGGGTGTTTCACGAAAGCGAAGCATTGGCGGATGCACAGTTTCTCACACCAATCTTTGAATGGATTATCACGGAACTGCTTTCCATTGTCTGATATAATTTCCCCTGGTAGACCAAATCTGCAAACAATGTTGTCCCATACGAACTTCTTTACTTGATTGCCGGTGATGGTTGAGACGGCCTTTGCTTCAATCCATTTAGTGAAATAATCGATAGCAACAATTAAGAATTTAACTTTACCTGGTCTTTCCGGGAAAGGTCCGGCTATGTCTATCTCCCACTTATAAAATGGCCATGGAGACGTGATGGGGGTCAAGTTCTGCTGCGGATTTCTTGGGACGGGATGATGTATTTGACAGTCATTGCATTCCCTTATCAGGTTCCTTGCATCCATATGCATTGTTGGCCAATAATATCCTGTTTGGATTACTTTGGCAACCACAGATCTAGGGCCGGAATGCATGCTGCACGACCCCTCATGTATTTCTCTTAGAACATAGTTTGCTTGGAGTGGTCCGACGCACCGGAGCCATGGTCCTAAAAAGGACTTCTTGTACAGTGTTCCATTGATCATGGCATACCTGGCCGCTTTCCGACGTACGGCTCTGGCCTTCTTTTTATCCCCCGGAAGGATTTCTTTTGTCAGTTACTCACATATGGGTGTCATCCATGTGTTGCTTTCTTCTTCTACTACGTCAAGGATTTCCTTTCAATTTATGGACTTTTCCTTCAATTCTTCCACGAGCACCTATTTGTTAAGGTGCGCGAAGCTTGTGGACGCGATCTTGCTCAGGGCGTCTGCTTTTTTGTTTTCACTTCGTGGTATTTGTTTGATGGAAAATTCTTTGAAGCTTTTTGCGAGTGTTTTTACCTTGTTCAAGTACTGAATCATGCCTGACTCTTTGGCGGTGTAAAAGCCGTTAACTTGATTGGCCACAAGTCTTGAGTCAACATTTGCTTGCAAGTTCTTTACACCCATTTGCTCTGCGATCCGGAGACCGGCTATTAGTGCTTCATATTCGGCTTCATTGTTAGTGGCCTCGAACCTAAACCTCATGGCGTATGTAAATTCTGCCCCTTCCGGATTTATTAGTATTAGTCCTGCCCCGGAGCCGTCTACACAGGACGAGCCGTCTGTGAATAATGTCCACGGCTCCGGCAGTACTTCCGGTTCTGCCATGAGTTCGTCCGGAGATTCTTCTTCCGGTCGTTCTACAATAAAATCTGCCAATATTTGGCCTTTGATTGCGGTCCTTGGTCTATATTGGATGTCATATCCTTCTAACTCGAACTTCCACTTCAGCATCCTTCCGGATATTTCCGAACTTGACAACAGTTGTTTTATTGGTTGATTTGTTATTACAACGACCATGTGTGCTTGGAAGAATCTTTTCAACCGCTTACTTGCACTGAGCAAGGCTAACACCAACTTTTCCATAGGAGTATAGTTGACTTCTGGGCCTCGTAGAGTGCGGCTTACAAAATATACTGGTATTTGCCTACCTTCTCTGTCCGTCATCAAGACCGCACTAATAGCTTCTTTTGCTGCAGCCAAGTATATGATTAACTCCTCACGTTCCCTTGGAGCGGTCAGTGTTGGGAGCTCTGCAATAAGTTTTTTCATTTTCTTGAAGGCCTCTTCAGCTTCCGGTGTCCATTGAAAATCACTCTTTTTGTGCAGTTTTTCAAGGTTTCGAAAAAAGGTAACGATTTTTCTGCTGATTTTGACAAGAATCTGTTTAAGCTTGCTAATTTTCCATTTAGCTTCTGCACGTCCTTGATGCATCTCGGAGATGGCAAGCTGAGGACTGCGTCTGCTTTATTCGGACATGCTCTCAACCTGTTGGTGCTTACTTTGTAACCTAAGAACATTCCTTCCCGCATTCCGAAGGTGCACTTCTTGGGGTTCAATTTCATGTTTATCTGTCAAAGGGTTTTGAATGTTTCTGTTATGTCTCGGATGATTTCTTCTTTCGTGCGGCTCTTTATAACCAGGTCGTCGACATATACCTCTAGGTTACGTCCAATCTGCCTTTGGAATGCCTTATCCACTAATCGTTGATATGTTGACCCGGTATTTTTTAGACCAAACGGCATCTTAAAATAGCAAAATATCCCTTGGCTTGTTATGAACGCCGTTTTTTCTTCATCCTCTTTTGCCATCTTAATTTGGTGGTACCCCTTGTATGCATCCAAGAAGCATTTGAAAGAATACCCACAGAGGGACTCCACCTTCCAGTCTATTTCCGGTAATGGATAACAATCTTTGGGGCATGCGTTGTTAAGATCTTTGAAGTCTACACACATTCGCCAAGTTCCGTCATGCTTTTTGACCATTACCGGATTAGAGAGCCAACTGTGATAATGGACCTCCTTCATTATTCCAGCGTCCACTAATTTTTCCACCTCTTCTTGGATTACCTTATTTCTTTCCGGTGCCTGTCCTCTTTTCTTTTGCCTGACTGGTGAATATCCCTCCCGGATATTCAAGCGGTGTTCCGCGATGTTTCGTGGGACGCCCGTCATATCAGCTGGCTTCCAGGCGAAAATATCCAAGTTTTGTTTGAGCAAGGAACATAGTTCTTTGCGTCCTTTTTCTGTTAATGTTGATCCTATGGCAACTGTCTGTTCAGGGTACTCCGGGTGGATTGCTATATTTATTTTCTCTTCCAGTACTTGGTTTACTGCGGGAGGCTGGATGCTAGGTCCGGAGATCATAGCACATTCCATAGGAATGACTCTACTACTCTGTAGCGTTACCGTGCCGCCTTCAATGGGAAATTTTAACATTCCGTGTGCTGTTGATGGTACGGCGCGGATTTTCCTTATGCCCGGCCTGCCTATTATTGCATTGTGTTGGGATGGTGACCTGATAACCATGAAGTTCATCCATGCGGAGGTGGAGTGTACTTCATCACCTATTTTTACTAGCAAGGCTATCTGGCCCAGTGGCCAAATGGTCTCTCCGCTGAATCCGATAAGGTGAGTGGTGGCCGGAACCATTTGATCCCTTATCTCTTTGCGGAGTTTTATGAAGCAATGTTCATACAAGACTTCTGAGGATGCTCCACCATCAATATATACCCTATGCACAAAGTGTCCGCCCATTTCGACTTCGATGATCATTGGGCCCTCCGTCCCGTCTTCTTCCCTCAGAGGTGGGAAAGACATTGCCGTCTCCGGAGAGAAGCTCTGGGTAATCCTGGGCTTGGCCACTCTTTCCCATGGTTGGATCATCAGTATAGTCAAAGGTTTATCCTTTCCGGACGCTTCCCCTTTTTTTGGTGCTTTCGGCTTGTCATTCTATTTTAATTCCTTGATGAATTGTGACAATTTTTCGGCCTTGATCATTTCATCTATTTGTTTTCTCAGCTACATGCATTCGTTCGTGTTATGTCCTGTATCTGAATGAAATTCGCAGTACTTGCTCGGATCCCTTTGTTTCCACCGGATGTTACATTGGGGGGGTGGAGCTTTTGAACTTGCTTTTTCCAGTGCGAAAATTTCTTTTGTGTTTTAGTGAGGTGTTGAGAATCTATTCTGGCTTACAATCCGGACTTTGCTATTTTTTGAAGCTTTCTTGAAAGTCGGTTTGTCCCTCTTTCCTCTGACGGTTTTCCATGTGAAGAGGCGTTTCTCCGACCGTGCTGAGTGCGCAACTTCCCCCTTGTAGGAAAGACGTAGTCATTCTATACATTTCGTCCACAGACCTCGGGATTCTTTCATATAGACGCTTGATTAACCCAGGGTGCGTTATTCCGTGCATAAACCTGGAGATTCTCATGCATTCCGGAGCACCTTCTACGTCCAGGACTTCTGCCTTATATCTTTCCCATGAAGTCCTCGTAGAATTTCTCCGTCTCTTGGCTTGAGTGATGTTCTCCACGGATCTTTATGTGCTTTGTTTGCTTGAAGATAGTTTTCCCTAAACGCTGTCCTTAGATCTTCATAGCTATCAATCGAATCTTTTGGTAACTTGTCAAACCAAACCCTATGCGCATTCCCGAGTGAGGGTTGAGTTTGAAACATGTGAACCAGTGGCATTGCCCAACCTTCTGTTCTTGCGGCTGATTAAAATAACTTTAGGTGATCGTCTGAATCTCCGCTTCCGTCGTATGTTTTGATATGGCTGGGCATCCTAGTCCTCGGGAGACTAAAGTGTCGGATCCGTAGTGTGAAAGGATTTCTTTCCTCACATGTCCAAGGCTGATAGAGATCATCTTCATAGGTGTTTGATTTCTGCCTTCTTGACTTAGATTTCCAGTGACCTCCTTCACTGTCCTCACTTTCCGAGTATTGGCTAGTCGCACGAGAAGGTGTTTGCCTTTGTTGACGCCTTCTTGTTTCAACTTCAGTTCTTTTTGCTTGGGGACTTCGCCGACAACTATCAGAACGCGCGGATGTAACTGGCTCCTTTCTTCCCAACCTATTAAACACGTCCCCTTCTTTCCGCGGCCGGGGCTGCGGTGAAAGGGATCGTTTCTTCTTGAGTCTTTTGAATACATTGGCGTGCGGTGATGGGCTTCAGGAATACCTGTCTTCGTGCCTTCTTCTAGGTTATGTTCGGGCGGTTGGTGTCTTTGATTCAGAGTAGTGCGATTCTTCATGACTTCTTATCTTAATCCCGGATTCTTCGCCATAGATCAGTCGTGCTTTTACCGCGTTGAGTTTGTCTTTCTGCTCTTTTTCTTTTTGCATCTTTTCAGCGATGAGCGGCAAAAGTTGATGATAATTCTTGTCGCACACTTCCCTAAGAATCTCGTCAAACATAGGCTCCTCAAGCCCCTGGGGACCATTCCTTCCCCCTGTGTTCCTCACGGCGGACGTGGGATTGTTTGTGATTTTTTAGGAAAACGTGGTTGCGTAAGGGTCCCACGGATGGCGCCACTTGTTAGTACAAGTTTAGTGTTGGGCTTGGTAGCGTGTCAAGTCTCTTGTTAGGTCGGGCCTTCAAGCGACTTGGATACTGGATCTTGTACTAGAGCAAGAGAAGTGATGATTTTCTGCACAATTAAAAGTAAACCGTTAGCCTTACTGTGGGGACGGACCCCACGATTAGACTCCGGCGTGAGAGTAAGTATTCATTGTCAGAGTATGTGTCAGATAGAATAAGAATAATTGTGTACCTTTTGGGATGTATTGTGACCCCTATTTATAGGTGTCTAGTACTAGGGTTTCCTAGTATTTCGGTTACTTTAGTAATGGCCGGAGTGGGTCCCTTGTCGGGCAAGGGTTCGCGACAATCGTTTTGAACGGACGCAGATGTTCTGCGGACAGATCGTCTTATAGGTGGATCCGCGGACGGATCGTCTACAAGTGGATCTGCGGACGGATCGCTAGGTTCGGGGTCGAAGCCTACGCGAGTTTGGGCTTTACAATGGTCTGTTATTGATAGGTTTAGCCAAAAAGCCCAAGTGATAATGTGGCCCAAGCCCAGAGGCTTGGTATACCCATTATACGTCATCATATACTATGGAGTGGCTCTACCATTGAGCAAAGCCAAATTCATAATATGAGACAACACACATTCGTATCATTCGTAAAAATACAAAAATATAGGTGCGACGGACGGGCAACTTTCTGTCAAATTTACTAAGGCATGGAAAGCAGAGAGACGAACTCAATAATCACCCAGTTGTTTGTAATGCACATCACGAAGGGTTACATATAAACAGGGACAAAACTTACCGCCCCTCCAAAAAAGTTTTAGCAACAAGAGTGTCCTACCCACCATGAGGCAAACTGCTTTACTTGTTCCTAATATAAGCATTCTCACAACTTTATAAACTAAGGAAAACAAGTCTGGCCGGTGATATATCCATTTACAAATACCTTGGATCATCTCATGACATGGTTAAAGGAAGGGAGCAAAAATAAGAGGTAACAGTTTTGCATCATTCCATTATATATATGCTATATTCACATAAACCAATATGATTGAAAGCAGGATCACTACACAAACATAGCGGGAGGATGGATCCTTATTCATTATCCAATGTCCATGATGCAACAAATTTCTCCGCGCTTCACATTGACGCATTTATACTAACATATCTTGAGTTATGGCTTAAATTTATGTCAACACTAAAAGTACTCTTGTCTTATTTTAATGATTGTGTATCTAACAATCAATGAGAAACAAAGTTGTGCATGTTGTTCAGGTTTACACACTGGCCTCCAACACAAATCACATATGTTTTCATGGATCCTTCAACAGACCCATGTATAACACTACTGCACCATGAAATGTCAATTACAAAGACGCGAAACCTAACGCGCCAAGTGGCATGTCCGCTAAAAAGATACAAAAACATTCGTGCATCAACATAACAACCGCTCAAAAGGCTTGAAAATCCATCACGCAAAGTGGAAAGTTCACTCGAAGATGTGAAACTCAATCAGAAAAATTCAGCGGCATGACCGCTTCAATGACACTAATCCCGCCATCAAAGGGATTAAATGAAAGCTACAAATATCTACAAATGTACGTACATAAAAAAAGAGTCAAATATCTCGTAACGACATCATCCCGTTATTCAAGGGAAAACGAGCTATAAGTTCTAAAGCATAAATTTTCACACATAGCAAAGCTGATGTGAACATCATCTCGCAAAAAACAAGGGGATGACAACTATAAACGCATGCACAAAGCTTGATATATAGCTAACTAGCGAGGTCAAATAAGAACATCGTCCAACCAAAAGAGAATAACAGCTTACACAAAGTACAAATAACACTAACGATGTATGAATCAAGACATCGTCCCACAACTAACGCCATAGAAAGGCAATAATATACGAGAACACAAGTCTTAATACATAATGGTGACAACCCAAATATTGAGATTGTCTCACCAGTAAGGCCATAAAAATGCAATAAATTCACATAAAGCTTAAATATAACAATGAAAATGTCCAAATTAAGACATCTTCAAACCATAAAAGCTTCGAATATACCGTATATAAAATATACCCAAAATTTAAAACATAAATACAAAATTGTTTGACAAACATAGTCCAAATACCAAAAGTTAAACATGATTTGGCTAATCCCTTATATACCCTACTATGTATACCCGATAAAGTATTAAGATTGTTAGCTTATACATGCATGGTCTCGAGGGAGTAAGTGGCCGGTTACACCTATATAGTTGGTCTTGTGAATCTTACATGATCAAAAGCCTATAAACAAAAATATGTGTGTATCATATATACTTTCATCTTTAGCACACTAAACCTCGTTGTGTGTATCCAAACAATTATAAAATGTCTTTCTTTGTTACTTAATTTATTCGTCATGGTAACTTATGAAAGCTACTATTTAAGCCTCGAGAAACATGTATTGGTACTAACACTTACAACACTTAGGTTGCATCCTCATAGGAACTCGTCTCCAAAAATGTCTCACATAGATGCAGCCTTATGGTTTCACGTAGTCCACTGGTTAGGCGGTATATGTTTTAAGTTTTCTCCAATAAATCCACAAGAGATCAACATTACCATGAAACTCTCACAACTAGGTCCACAATAGTTCACTCCTATTCCTTTGATACTCTTTTTGCCATCGGTTAAGTAAGATAAAATTCCCTTATTTTTGATACCCAAGGACATGGTTAGCTTTACTCACATGCTACAATTGTTTGGTAGGAAAGCATAATATACAAAATTAATTTTGTGACTGTGTTCCCATGGTGATCTCCAACACATAAGTAAAAGGTGTTAGCAAAACCTCCAACTAATGAGTTTGATTCATAATTGTATACATTCTACCATATTTGTACCAGCTATACCTATATATGCAACGACTACTAAAGTCTATGCACCCTCCATCTACGACTCGCATGCATAGCCTTGGGGGCTTGATGGTGTTACCCTTATTATGATATATAAGCTAGAACAAATTAGCTTAAACATAGACTCAAATGAGATTCATAGACGTGCCTATAGGTGCAACCAATTTAACAAGAAAAAGCTAGTTGGAGTGAAAAACCTTATTACAAGCTTTACTGATATAATTAGCATGTACATGGATATACAAGATGCATGCATATATACCTTTCTTACTCAAGTGAGTAACATACATATGCAAGTTGTATGAATATCTGATTAAATCTTCATGTGGGCTCTACAAATATATGCAATATATTCGATTACATCTCATCTTGCAATATTTCATATCCTATAAATAGGATAGTATTATAGGATAAAGACACACCATCTTCATCTCAATCTTATAGCAAAACACTCTCATCAAGAGTATACAAGCCTTCTTATCATCATGTGCATCTAAGTGTCATAATGCATATTTATATGATCAATACTAACTTGATCGTCAGAGGGGGTTCCCCCAGGCTCAACCCAGGGTCCTCTCTAACGGTGTTTCTTTGTCTTTTCAGCATGATTACCGAAGACCCGAAGGTCAAGGTCAAAACGAGTCAGGCGGTCAACCAAGCACCGTGACGAATGCGGATTTTGGTAGCATCAATCTTTTAGTGGCGAGTTGGAAATATGGAAAATAGTCCCCTTATCCTTGCCATGTGTCGCCGTAAACCCGTCTTTAAACAAATCCCCATGTTTGATCATCCTAAACAAGTATTAAAACCAAAACCCAAACTATTCACATATATTACCAAATCAAAAATCATGTTACACAATAATCTAAAAGGGGCATATAATCACAAATAGATAAATAACTTGTTTGGCTAACATAGAACACCTTAAATTTGACCAAAAAGTATATGAAGTGCACACAACCAAAAACAAAACAAAGCAAAAAAAAATAGACAACGAGTAGAATGTTATTTGTTCACATCCCACATCGCCTCATGCAGAGACGGAGCCAGAAAATGATATTAGGGGGCTCAAAAAAAATTTCACATAATGTTAGGGGGGGCTTCCATACTTTCCGATCAAAAAAGTTGCTGGCTTCCATAGTTTCTGATCAAAAAAGCTATTTTTCGCCATTGAAGATAAGCTAGTCATCGGCCGGTTGTGGGGTCGAGCGGTCCACCCACCCCCACTGCTCGTTCATTTGGCCAAATAGACACATGTGGATAGGGGTGAGCATACCTGACCGGAAAACCGGACCGGACCGACCGGACCGAACGTATTTCGGTTCGGTCCTCGGTCTGGGGTTTTTGTTACAGTCGGTCTCGGTCCGGTCCGGCTCGGTCCGACCAAAAACCCGATGATTATGCCGTGTAGGACCGGACCGAACCGAAGACCGACCCGGACCAGACAGGACCGTCCCATTTCGGTCTGGCATTTTGGCCCACTCGGTCCTCGGTCCGGTCCGGTCTTGGCCAGTTCGGTCCGGTCCTTAGACCGTGCTCACCCCTACATGTGGAGATTGCTATTTGTTGTCAAAGAAAGATTTTATTCTAACCCTTTAACTCTCCTCTAAAACGCTCCAAATACTCGCGCTACCCAAAGCGTAAAATATTGATGACAAACCTTCTATTCTAACCGCTAAACGCTAATCACTCTAAAATGCTACAAAATATTCGTGCCACCCATATCGTAATATATTGACAGCCTTTTATTTTAACCGCGAAACGCTAATCACTCTAAAATGCTCCAAAATACTCGTACCACCCATATCGTAATATAAACAACAAACCTTTTTTTCTAATCGCTAAACGCTAATCACTTTAAATTGCTCCAAAATAGCGCCACCCATATTGTAATATATGTTGACGCTCATTTCCTTGAAACACAATATGTTGATTGGACTATGCTTCAGCTTTAGGTGTTTATCATACTTTGCTTGACCTAATCTTTAAGCTTGGGTTATGGCGCAAGAGCAATCGTTAGGAAAAACTTATTTATAATATTTATAAGCTATTTGAAATTCCAAAAAGACTTTCTAAAGACGTTTTCCGTCATATGATGGATGGCAGAGTTTTGAGTTTTTGGGGAAAGAACATCACCATGGCCAGCCCAGGTATCTTTTCTGAGTATATATTATTTATAAATAAACATTGATTTGGTTATTTTCTTTTAAATTTGACAAATTTAATTCACATTCTATTCTTTCTCAATTTGACAATTCTTTTTTTTCTAACCAGTTTGCTGTTGGTTCGACTTCACAGGTTTCATTTGAAGCCAATTGCACTCCATGACACGCTTAATGTTAACCATGATATGTATATGAATGAGACTGTGTTTGGGAGAACAAGAATAACATAAACGTAGACTTTCTAAGTAAAAAGTAAAAGGACTTATTTACATTGACTCGATCCTAACATACTTATAGTTTGTGAAACGACACAACCTTACAATGTCAACCATTGTGTTGTTTCACATGTAACCGTTTATAACTGCTAACTAAATTAACTGTCAATAAAGGCTTGTTTGGGTTAACGATTTATCCAAACATTACAAGTGCCTTTTGACCCAATTCGATCCATACATTAGTAAAACATAATAACTAAAATATCCTTAAGCATTACAAGCATTAAAACTGGTTCACATTCTCCCCCCTAATGCTTTAATGCCATTCTTCACATGCTTCCAGGTTCTGTCTTCAAGTGATGATAATAAGATCATCACTGCTGCTTGTGCTTGTTTCTTTTCCATGATTTGTTGCTTCATAGTTGCCTCCATTGTTGGCATCTTCCATGTTTACATCTTCCCTTTCAGTCCTGCTCCTTTTCCTTGGAGTCTCATCCGGCATTTCCTCTACTTCAGCATTTATCTTTGCACTAACCTGTGGTCTTTCTCTTCCTGCAGTCCCTCTGCAATTCACTGCCACATCTCCTGGTTCTCCATGCCTTGATCTCTTTGCTTCCTCGTAGTAAACCTTTACCATGCCAATGTATTCCTTGTACACTTCCTTGACTGTCTCATGATGTTCATTTGTCATTAAAGGTTACATTCATGTAACCACCCATTGCATCCACAAACTTATACAAACCTAACAAATCAATCCTAATCACCCCTATAACTGGGGGTAATTCCCCTAGCACATCCTGTTTTAAATGTCCTAGATAGAACCATTCAAGCATTTCTATGAACTTTCCTTTCAATACTTCCCAATTACCATACACCAGCTTATCTATTTTTATCAAATCCAAAAATGATATAAACCTTGGGAAAGTATTTACCTTCATGATGTACAATGTTCCATTCAGACTTAAATATTCATTGTCTACATAATCATGATCATCTTCCTTGTTCATTTTCAAATCTTCCATTCCTTTTATCAAAGAGCATTCTTCATTTAGATCCAAAGATCTAAAATAGCCATCAAGGAAACTGTTGTGGCTTTTGATGATGCTGTCTTCATCCTCTCCTTCTATGGTGGTTTCTAGTTCAACTGCTTCTGGCATTTCATCAAACATATACTTGATTCTGCATTTGTTGTCCACATAACTCACCATGTATCCCTGCTCTTCTAATTGATCT
Source organism: Tanacetum coccineum (assembly GCA_026074375.1). Taxonomy (NCBI): domain Eukaryota; kingdom Viridiplantae; phylum Streptophyta; class Magnoliopsida; order Asterales; family Asteraceae; genus Tanacetum; species Tanacetum coccineum. Next base: position 19,831 of record BQNB010007550.1, read on the forward strand.
ATACTTAGTATATTCAATGTAATTTCTGGTGTGAAAAGTACATTAGATACTGTTATTCTTCCTTCATTTGTCTCCACAAACGCTTCTCCTACTCCATAAGAAATAAGAAATTTCTTCTCCTTTTCTTCTGTCCCTTCAACCTTAAATCTGTGTATCATCCTTTTGAATAGATGCTTCATAGGACTCATGTGCCTTTTGTAAGCACTGCTAACATACCAAATATTGTTCTAATTGCCTTTGTCCGAGCCCTCCACTTAGTAACTGGTGGTCACATGCACCCTTTCAGGATAATTGAGTTTTTTTTGAACTTCTGTCATCACTGGATTGGTCATGCTTGGTTCCTGAATCTTGGTGCTTCTCTCCTTGTTTATGCACTTCCAATAAACGTGCCCTCTTTTCCTACAAATATAGCAACACGCACGTCTCTCTTTTCTAGATAGCCCGCTACTTTCTCCTATCTGTTTGGAGGACGGTTGTAACTTTGAGGAGTTGTAAGACATAACTTCCTCCACTTTCTTCCTTAGTAACTGTTTTCCCTCAGGAGATATATGTTTCTTATGTTTGGGCCACTTTGGGTTATTGGAGTGGGTTTCCTTTTGTAAAAGGTTTTTGTTTAGGGTAACTTGGATATTCTTATGCAACTGCTTCCCCCAAGGATCAGAACATGTGCTCTAATACCAATGTTGGTTCGACTTCACAGGTTTCATTTGAAGCCAATTGCACTCCATGACACGCTTAATGTTAACCATGATATGTATATGAATGAGACTGTGTTTGGGAGAACAAGAATAACATAAACGTAGACTTTCTAAGTAAAAAGTAAAAGAACTTATATACATTGACTCGATCCTAACATACTTATAGTTTGTGAAACGACACAACCTTACAATGTCAACCATTGTGTTGTTTCACATGTAACCGTTTATAACTGCTAACTAAATTAACTGTCAATAAAGACTTGTTTGGGTTAACGATTTATCCAAACATTACAAGTGCCTTTTTGACCCAAATTCGACCCATACATTAGTAAAACATAATAACTAAAATATCCTTAAGCATTACAAGCATTAAAACTGGTTCACAGGTAGCATACCCAATGAGATGAGTCTACTCTTGAAACTTGCTTTTCTTGTAATTGAGGACAACATGTTAACAGGTGGAATCCCACCTTTCTTGGGAAATATCACATCAATGGAAGTGTTCTCTGCTGTTGGGAACCTGCTGGGTGGGAGCATTCCATATTCTTTGGGTCTATGGAAAAGCTTGACAGAATTTGACTCTGGTGAGTGCAACTTATATGGAAGCATCCCTCATTCCATTTTCAACCTCTCACTCCTAGTTAATTTTTCCTTACCTGGTAATCACCTCACTGGTAGTCTTCCTACAGAAATTGGTAATCAGCTCCCAAATCTTGAGTGGCTTCAGTTAAGGGATAACGAACTGACAGGAATTCTTCCACATTCTATTTCTAATTGTTCTAAATTAAGATTGCTTGACATGACTGCCAATAGTTTTAGTGGGAAGTTAACAATCGATTTTTTAAAACTACGAGATATTTATGGGATTTACTTAGCTAATAACGACTTCCATGGACGCGGAGAAGTTGATGACATGAGTTTTATTGATTCTTTGAAAAACTGCACCAGATTAGTATATTTGGAACTTCAAAATTGCAACCTTATAGAGTGATTCCTCTATCAATAGGTAATCTTTCTGATCAACTGAGCTATCTAAATTTTATATGGCAATCAATTATTTGGAAGCCTCCCTTTAAGGGATCAATGATGTTTTGTTGTTTATGAGATCTTTAAAAAAATTAGCGGTTTACACATAATCAAGTAAGTATCTATGTTTTATGCTTTTCTAATTATTTCTCATATTAATTATAGTTGTTTTGAATGCAGAACGAATGACCGATCAGAAAAACAAGTAAGTTTATGATATTGATTAGATTTCGTTCCTATTTTGCTTTGATTTTTGTTTACAACTTTTAGAAAACTTTTGATTTTGGATTTTTATGTGCTTATCTCTTTAGGGACAGGATGTTGAAAAAAGTGGTTTTTATTTATGGTTGACGGTGGAAACAGCTACGAAAGCCTATTGATGGTTTTCTTATTAGTAAGTCGAAACCACCAATTTGTTCATGTTTTTATAGTTATCGATTGTAATCTTTGATTCGAGAATCATGCTTTCTCAGCCAAATATTATGTTTATGAAACTACTGATTATTTGTATTTTGAAATTTTAGGATTACACCAAATCATCTGCGGGGGGTACATGGAATGAAACTTGGCTTCTAGTTTGACTTGGTTCAGATACATGTGCAATTCTTTTTGGATTATGATGGTACTTTTATGCCTCAATCTTTCAATTGATAAAAGCCCAAGGTTCTGAATATCCAAAGAAATGCTCTAACAACGTAATATATGAGATAAGAATAATTTCGTTTTTTCATTATGAGTACAAGAAGTCTCGTATAATGATTTTTTTTATTTAATATGGAACATTAGCATTCGTGTTTCATGGATTTGGGGACCTCGGATCTCTATTATATTAATATATGGTCATCTTTATGAGTTCTTGCCAAAGCACTAGTAATTAACACTTATAAGAAAACTTATTAGTAACTCTATAAACATTGCTTATGACTTTGATTCTTAATTTTTAGGGATACAGTTAAAGAGATGAGAAAGAGTGGTGTCAAGGTAGATTAGAAGGGGGGATATAGACTAACTAAAGGAAAAACAAACAGAAGATCTTCTTGATGACTTTTTGGGCAACGGTAAGCTTGCTAATAATTGTTAACTACCATATCTTTTTGGGTTGCTTTTGAGATATTTATCTTACGTTACAAAAGACTGATTAGACAGTTATTGTTTAGTTTTGTTTTGACAATGAGCCTATACGTAAGAGTTTCTCCAAAACACGTGCCTCCTATCCACAAGTTTTATTTTGTATTGGTGAATTAGACATCAGTTAGAATGGAATTTAAAAACTCGAGTTATTACTGGCGTAATGTGATTTAGGTTGGTTTGATTGTGTTTGGATATGAATTTGAAAGATCTATTTTTTTGGGCTTGTTGGTTACTTTTATCTTGTGATCTTGAGTTTTTAGATTAGTTTTTTTGTTAGTATGTGGCCATGGTGCCTCCAAATTTACAACAAAAATTGATGTTTCGGTATGTTACTTATAAAATCTTGGAAACGAAGGTTGATTCAAAAGTGATTAAAGTTGTCACCCCCCCAAAAAAAATATCAGAGTATAATTGTACTTTATATACAATTGGTTTAATTGGATATCGTCAGGCTCGTATGCCACTGGTGAAATCTATCATGGACGCCCCTTGGTTCATATGCCGATTGGCTTAATTGGTTCAATTCCATCAGATTAAGCTCTAAAGTTAAAGATTTGCTAGGAAGGAGTTCTTTAAATAACTTGGTGGAGCGTATGGATGTTCGTAATCAAGATTGCTCCTTTCTCGTCAAATGCCCTCGTAAAGTGTTCTTTTTGGACGGATATTGTTTCTGCGCTCTTTCACTTGGTGCTTTTATAGATGTAATTGTACTTTTTAGTTGGGTTTGTTGGTTGTTGTAACACCCTATTTGATCTCTTTGTAATTCTTTTTCTAGCTTCTTGCTAGTTGGTTTTATAATAGTTGCCGTTTTAAAAAAAAGAGTATAATGGCAACTGAGGATGTGTGGGATTCATGAATATCATACTTCTAAGCAATACAGAACGACCTCTATATGAGACGTTTAAGAAAATTGATCACCTATATTAGGAAATAATAAATTGTTTAAACATTCTGCGGAAGCATAAAAATAGACAATACGACATCATTTTTAAATAGTACAAATGATCTTTAGATAACTGGAAATGATCTGCAATGATGTGGATTCATATAGGCTCTTCGTTCTTAATACCTAAGAAAAAACATGCTAAAGTGTTCAAACATTAAAGTGGTGAGTTCATAGGTTTGGTTTAAGCAGAAATGTTTAATGTTTATGAACCACAAAATTTTATCCACATATGATAATACAATAGATACAAAGTCATATAAATTGCATTACTATCGTCTAAGCTCATGACACCGAAGCTGTTAACATTATACAAACACATAATGAATGCACCTTACAGGTGTCAACCAGGACAACCCGTATGTGATCAAATGAAACTGTATTCGCTTGACTAATGTCAGTCCAAGACGAACAGGGACGTCAATCCCGATAGATATATCCATAACATTCGCGCTTATAAGTATTATTAACGTTCATGATACAGAATTCGGGCAAGATCGCAACTTGGGGTTAAATAGGGACTTATGACCAATCAGTAATGAGTACTTGTACGTGTATTCACACGTTGAATTTAAGCAATGTTCCTCACTCCTAAAGATGATTTAAAACAGAGAGTAGAGTATTAAAACTCAACCTTGACGTTAATCGTCTAGATTGATATGAATCCAAGGTACTCGTCAATTTGTAACTTGGTCAAACACTAAGTAAATCATGACAAAATTGAGTGTACATTCTAAAAACTCAATGGTTATGAAAGAATTACGCAATGGGTCATAAAAGGCATTATCGTTTATGAGATAACATTTTATGTTTTCAAAATGTTATTGAAACCGTTGGCTCTAGGGACGACTTTACAACTATAAGTACATATACAGGAATTGATACTATTATGCGCCGTAACTTATATTTACAAGTTCATGTGATCTATATCTCAGGAAAATATAGACATCATTTGTAAGTTACTAAGTTTATATATTTTCTTATCACGTTTATTTATTTACACCGCAATCACCAATTAATTTGTATAATTATCGGTTTTATATAGCACGGTTCTTTTGACTCGTTTAATTAATTTATAAAGACTTTTTATTTACCACTAATACCCTTAAGTTTCCATATTATCACATGTAATCCCCTAATTCTTTAAAATAGTATTTATCGAATATTTAACTTTTCACATTTTAATTTCTACTCTTTTCATTCTATTATTTTTACGTTTTAAACCCGAATAAGCTTTTAAATATATTTAGTGTTAAAGAATTTATATAAAAGCCGTGTTAAATTCGTTTATACGTTTATGATTTAAATCCGTCGTTATTATTCCTAGTTCATTGAAAATCGTCATTTATAACTTTTCTACATTTTCGGAATGGTATTGTTTCGTTACTATTTTATCCACTTGTGGGTCTCGACATGGAACGACCCAAAGGACTCGAAAAAGAAAACCTTGCATGCTTTAATACATCTTTCGTCAAAGTAAAAAAATGCATGCAAGTTTTAGAAATTATCTCATGCATTATTTCTATATAATAAAAGACTCACATGGCCTACCCTCCTTCCCTTTTTCTGTTTTTAGTCGAGTCTTAACAGTGAGTTTGGTACCACTATTATGGTTTCTTCTTCCCCACAATGTACTTCATAATATACATAACTAGTTCTCCCATTAACCCACATGACTCCTGACTTGAATACTTAGTTACGAAGTCCTTTAATGTTGAGACACAAGGACGATTTGTGCGCCTGAGCAGGCTCAACAGCTGTTGCTGTGGCCATGTCCCTTTGCAGCGCAACAACCACGACAAGGCAGCAGCCTGTTACGGCCTGTTGGCATGCATTAGGGTGTGCCTCGGGTAGCAACCATTTGTCACGCATTACGGGGTCTTGGTATAAGCCAACAAGCTCGTCTGGTTCAGGTTCTTTTGGTCTGTGACGTGCCCACAGCTAGGCAAAGGCTCGCTGTGGTTCATCGTGTGTCCCTTTGTTAAGCCCAAGTTGACGTGCTAAGGTCACGACATAGGTTCCCATGCCTTTTTACATATAACCCTAGTATTTACACTTCCCTTATGAGCCAACGTTTTGAAATCATATACACGGTTAAAGTCTTTTTAAAACCTCTTGGTTCCTTTGCTCATTTTCTTGAACGACGGGTTTTACTCTAGTTTTCCTATGCACTAATATTTTGTGTATGCACGACGAGGAGCCTGGCATGCGTACGTACTCAAAGAGTATGCATGGATCGTGCATAGTCAAGGCTCTCGTCTAGCTCAACAAGGCCTGACACGATTTATTTGGGTCGTACGTGGGACTATAATGTGAACGACATTATAAAGCTAGGTGTTGAGTTATGAGGTCAACTTACCGAGGTCCAAGCTTGTTATACAACGAGGAGAAGTGGTGAAAATAAAGAGCCCGAACCACCCTTAGTTACTACCTGGCGTCTTCTAGGCTCTTGATCCTACTGAAAACCCTAACTCCAACCGTATTACTTACTTCCTGATTTCGAATCTTAGTTGTGCTAGAAGTATGCATGTATGGCTTCTCATTTATACGCATAATGCTTACTTGGTTCCTGAGATTTTTCATTTGCATGTGAAATGATACTATTTGTATATACTATTAAGGAATATGATAATGATGATGTTTCATTATACTATTCTCTATCATCATTGGTACTTCATGGAACTATTATGGAACATATCCTGTTCTTGACCTTTGCAAATTTGAATCAGATACGTAGCATGTGAAGGTTTTTCAAAAGAAAGAAATAAGTGGGGCAGTATGTATTCATAATGATGGTGTTTTTATCATTATCAGACATTTGTTTTTATATGTATTTATATATATATTTATATTTATATACACATGTATATAATGTTTATTATATATATATTTTTAATTTGATTAAATGCTATCATGGTCTTTAAATTGTTATGACTAAGTCTTGGGATGGGTAGAGTACCTAGATAAAATCTTTATAAGGAAGACCTTGGGCATTTACATGGGTACGGTTATTTATTTGAGCATAGGAGGTTTCATGAAAATAATATAAATAGATGACTTCGCTTCACGAAATGTGAAACAAATATGGTTTTTATCGCTACAAGTTCTAAAATATCTTTTTAGACATAAAGCAATAATAGTGATATTCGCGTGCTATTAAGGCTTTCCGTAACACAAGTAATGCATGCCTTTCATAGAATAACTTTCTTTTGAGATTAACGGTAAATTTTGCAAATTTCGCGGTACATAATCTTACCTAATGAAAAAGAGAAATATAAATTTTACGATGTGTCACAGTCTCCCCGGGTTAGAAGATTTCGTCCGGAAATCAAGACGTTGTAGGAGATTGTGAATTTGTGAACAAGTGAGGGTATTTACTCTTGAACTGGTCCTCATGCTCCCACGTGTATTTTGGACCTCTACGTGCATTCCAACGGACTTTAATGATAGGTATACGGCTTCGCTTGAGTTGCTTGACCTCTCGGTCCATAATTTCTACGGGTTCTTCAACGAAATTGAGTTTGTCGTCGAGTTGGATTTCTTTAAGAGGAATAACGAGTGTGTCATCGGACAAACATTTCTTTAAGTTGCAGACGTGGAACACATTGTGTACCCGACTAAGTTCTTATGACAATTCCAAACGGTAGGCTACTGGACCAATCCTTTCTAGGATTTGGAAGGGTCCAATATAATGAGGGTTTAGCTTTCCACGCTTCCCGAATCGGATCACACCCTTCCATGTTGCGAATTTAAGCATAACCTTATCTCCCACTTCAAACTCAAGAGGTCTACGCCTCTTGTCGGCATAACTCTTTTGTCGGTCACGTGCAGCTTGCATGCGATCCCTAATCTTGAAAATATTCTCCGTAGTCTCGTAAATAATCTCTGGTCCGGTGAGTTGTGCTTCTCCAACTTCCGTCCAACAAACAGGTGAATGACACTTCCTACCGTAGAGTGCTTCGTATGGTGCAGCCTTAATACTCGTGTGATAACTATTATTGTACGAGAATTCCACTAAGGGCAGATGTCTATCCCAACCATTCTCGAAGGTCAAATCACGCATGCTCTAGCTATGTCAACTCTAGTGTTTGAATGGTCCTGCACTCTGACCATCGGTCGGAGGTGATAAGCAGTGCTCAGGTCACTGCGGACCATATGCATTTATACATAAGATTGCCAAATCTCCGAGTGAAATGGTTATCACGATCGGAGATGATTGACACCGGTATACCATGTCTTGCTACTATCTCCTTCATGTACAGCCTCATCAATTTTTTTGTCGAATCTGTCTCCTTAATTGGCAAAAAGTGAGTAGACTTGGTAAGACGATCAAGAATGACCCAAATAGAATTGAATCCTGCTGCCGGTTTGGGTAGCTTGGTGATGAAATCCATTGTTATCTTCTCCCACTTCCATTCTGGTATATCAGGTTAGACCAATAAACCAGAGGGCCTCTGATGTTCAGCCTTGACCTTGGCACAAGTCAGGCATTTGCTGACATATGTGGCGATGTCAGCCTTCATGTTTGGCCACCAATATAACATCTTCATGTCATGGTACATCTTGTCGGACCCTGGATGAATAGAATACTTTGACTTATGTGACTCGTGCATAATCAAATATCTTGTGTCACCGTAACACGGTAGCCAACTTCTATTATCCAAACATAATGTTCCATCAGCGCGGGCTTCTAACCTCTTTAGCATGCCACCAATATCTTCTGCTTCAATGTTTTCAACCTTAACTGGTTCTTCCTGCGCTTCAAGGATTCGTGATGGATGGTCCAAGCCAATGGTCATAACCAAGGCTCTTACTCGTAACGGTTTGATCCTTTCCTTTCGACTCAAAGCATCTGCTACGACATTTGCTTTCCCTGGGTGATAACGAATTTCGCAATCGTAATCACTTAGGAGCTCTATCCATCGGTGTTGCCTCATATTGAGTTCTTTTTGGTTTTAGATATCTTGTAGGCTCTTATGATCAGTGAACACCACATATTTTATGCCATACAAATAGTGTCTCCAGATCTTTAGGGCGAACACTACCGCTCCTAACTCCAGATCATGAGTGGTGTAGTTCTTCTCGTGAATTTTTAGTTGTCTAGAAGCATATGCAATAACCTTCATTCGTTGCATCAGGTACGGCACCTACCCTTTTTTATGGTTGCATCACAAATACACCACCAAAAATCATCACTTGCCTTCCTGGTGAGTGCTAGAATAGGTGCAGCACATAGCTTCTGTTTCAATAGTTAAAAAGTTGTTTCATGTTCTTCACCCCAGTTAAACTTCTGGTTCTTCTGCGTCAGCTTAGTTATGGGCTTAGCTATTTTAGAGAATCCTTCGATGAATCTCCTATAGTAACCTGCAAAGACCTAAGATACTGGCGATCTTCGAAGAGTTGGTTGGCAGGATGCCAATTCTTAACAGCCTCAATCTTAGTTGGGTCTACGTGAATACCACTGCTATCGATTATGTGTCCAAGGAACTTCACCGTATGGATCCAAAATTCGCACTTGGAAAATTTAGCATACAATTCTTCCTTCTTTAACAACTCTAGAATAGTCTTCAGGTGTTCTTCGTGTTCTTTCTCGTCACGAGATTAGTTGAGTATATCGATCATTAAAACCATTACAAATTGTCCAAGTATGGCTTGCACATCGGTTTCATGAGGGCCATGAAATACGCAGGTGCGTTGGATCAACCCAAAGGCATAACTTGGGACTTATGGTGTCCGTATCGTGTTCTGAAAGCAGTCTTGGGAATATCTTCTTCTCTAACCCTTAATTGATGATAACCTGACCTTAAGTCAATTTTTGAGTAGATGCTGGATTCTTGCAACTGGTCGAATAAATCATCAATCCTTGATAAGGGATAACAATTTTTCACTGTAAGTTTGTTCAACTTACGATAATCGATACACATTCGAAAAGATCCATCTTTCTGTTTGACAAATAAGATTGGTGCTCCCCACGGAGAGGAACTTGGTCTTATAAAACCTTTGTTTGACGTTCTTTTAGTGTTTAGCTAGTTCTTTCTTTCTGACAAGGTGCAAGAGAGATTAGGGTGCGCGTGCAAAAGGTGCAGCTTTTCCGGGTATTAAATCGATGTGAAATTTATACTTGGCGCAGTCGGGCGGGTAGCTCCTGCAATTCTTCAGGAAATACCTCTGGAAAGTCTCTGACAACAGGCACATCTTTAATTCGTTTTTTGGATGCCTCAGTTTCCTCTTTCTTCATCATTTGAACTAAGAACACTTGACATCCTTTGTCGATGTTACCCCTATGCGTCAAGATTGCTCGAGATGACTTCTAGTCTGGACTCATTTTTAACTCCACTTCTCTCTCCTTGTATGATCAGCATATCATTTCCATACGGAACACGAATGTACTTCTCATAACACACAACCTACGCGCGATGTTCGGCCATCTAATCCATTCTGACGATGATGTCAAAACTTCCTAGTTCTATAGGGAGTAAGTCGATTTTGAACAGGTGATTTTGCAAGTTAAGGGTACACCCTCTTAAAATAGTATTTGTGGTTAGCAACTATAATTAGTATCTAGGGTTGTAGGAGGGATGTCTATATATTTACTGAAAGCATATGACACAAAGCTTCTATCCGTACTAGTATCAAATTATAACAACCGAAGAATCTTCATCAAATGCAAAACCTATTTTACTATTATCACAATTATACGGGGAAATTTTTCGCTTTATTACATTACTTATATATCGCAGGTATGTTATAACTAAAGTAGACAAGCTCACGCAACCTATCTATGGCAATCCTGTCTTCATATATATGTCAAGCAAACATCATAACATGTCAACTCAATATCATCATATCCTTTTCATAAAGTACATTATTCCTATAATGTACCATTCGCAACGTTATATCAAAATGGGCGTTAAACAGTTACAGTATGCCTCTAAACCCTAAATTCATGAAAGATTAACATCTAAAGTGAATGCACAAACTACTAAAGCATATGTACAAGTAATATAACATCTCATTTGAAATATAAACCCTCCATGTCAAAGTACAAGTCTTAAAGCAAATGTACAATTCATAAGCCATTTCTCTAAAATAGCGTTTTACCTCCGTTTTATTCAATTTCTTTTCCACACTTATTTTACAGCTAGATAATCATTTATACAATGTGAAACCTAAATATTCTATTCATAAGCCTTCACACACATATTTACACTCAAAACCCTAATTCAAAACCCTAAACCCTAAAACCGAGCTAGTTTCTAAACCATGACTCGTTTCTTTGTTTTTATCCATTGTAAACTTAAACCAATACTTAAATAAGTTATAATAACATAAATTACAACATTCTCAATCATAATCCATTATCATTTCATCATTCTACTTCAATTATACAAGAAACAAATCCAGAAAACCCTAATTGTGCCCTAATTGTGACTTTGACCCGTTTTCTCAATTTCAACCCATTTTATCTTAAAAACCATCAGCACCAAAATTCATTAATAAACACTTTATATAGCCTATATGATTTGTATTTCATCATTACTATTCAAAAAGTATACAAAGTATAAACCAAGAAAGTCAAGAAAACCCTAAACAAGCCCTATTTGAACCCGTGACCTCGTTTCTTCAATTCTAATCCATTTTAACCCAAAAGAATTGCTAATCTTTGCTAATTACTTTAATCCCAGACCTTAACAACCTATTTCATCATTCCTTAATCATTTATAACACAATGTGCTCTTGTTAAAACCTTTGGTATAAGAACCCCGTCATCACAAATAGACCTAGTTTGCTTCTATGACCATTTTAACCCCTCTAAATTGCTACCATGTGCAAATGACCACCCAAGAACTCTTCTAGAAGTCTTATAGTAGCTTATTTCACCTACTTGGACCAATCCTTGGTCGAAATTATGAGCACATGGTCACTTGTTTCTTCTTGTTGTAGCCGTGGCATGCAAGGAGGCAAACACCTCATCCAAGCTAGTTTCTAGACTATCCAACACATACTCTAGCCTCTACTAGTCACCCCCTATCTGCTCCACATGTCCAAGAACAGAACCAAAGCTTCCTTAGTCATCTATGCTTCATTTGAGTATAAATAGGAGCCATAACACTTCATTTTTCTTCATCTCCCACTCTCTTATCTCATACCCATTATAGAAGCAATCATTTTCTCTAATAGATCCTAAGTGGTCTTAAGAAGTCTCAAGTACAAAAAGGAAGCAAAAGAAACTAAGAAACGAAGCCCGGGAGTCGTTACTCTAGCCGTACGAAGCCGAGAGTCTCGATTCTGACCCGTTTCCACCATTTTTGCTCCTTGAAGCTCAAATCCAGGTTTTGAATGTTCTACTTCTGCTAATACACCCTTATAATGTTCATATGATCCTAAATTATTACTCTTGTGTTAACAGTTTTCATATAAATTGCATTACTATGTCTATGCTCATGACACTGAGCGTTAAACATTAATAACCCAAAAATATGAATGCCCTCTGCAGTGTCTAAACCCGGGGCACCCGTAATCTGACTCAAATGAAACTGTATTCGCTTGACTAATGTCAGTCCAGGCGAACAGGACGTTCGAATCCGATAGATCTATACCAATACCATTCTACGCTTTCAAGTAATTTAACGGTTCATGATAGATAGGGCAGATAGAAAACTTGGGTCTAAATAGGGAATTAGACAATCAAGTAATGAGTAATTGTACTTATATTCACACATTTGAAATAAGCAATGTTCTCACCCTAAAATATGATTTAAAACAGTAGAGCAGGGGCTATGAAAACTCACCTTGTCAGTTAATCGTCTGGAATTTAATAATGAATCAAGGCACGTCAATTAGTAACTTGGTCAAACACCTAAGTAATTATGACAAAATCTGAGTGTACATTCTAAAACTCAATGTATGAAATGAATTATGCAAATGGGTCATAAAAGGCATTGTCGTTTATGAGATAACGTTTTATGTTTTCAAAATGTTATTGAAAAGTTGCTTAGGGGACGACTTTACAACTATAAGTACATATACATGAATTGATACTATTATGCGCCGTAACTCATATTTACAAGTTCATGTGATCTATATATCAGGAAAATATAGACATCATTTGTAAGTTACTAAGTTTATATATTTTCTTATCACGTTTATTTATTTACACCGCAGTCGCCAATTAATTTGTATATATGCTGGGTTGTGTGTTTTATTATCCACGGTTTTTCGACTTGTTTAATTAATTTATGAAGATTATTTATTTACCGCTAATACCCTTAAGTTTCCATATTATCACATGTAATCCCCTAATTCTTTAAACTAGTATTTATCGAATATTTAACTTTTCACATTTTTGGCAGTTTTTGTCTGTTTTTGGTCATTTAAGCTCATTTTTAGAGGTAAAAGATATGTGTAATTAAGCACTTATCATAGGTCTTGACATTTTCCTCCTTTCTAACCTCTGGATCCTCTTCTTCAAAGTAGCAATCTCCTTAGCTTGAGCATCCTTTGCTATTTGTAAATCAAGAACCTGTGTTTGCAATTTGGTACATAAAACCATCAAATTAGTTAGTTGCATGCTATCCTCACCACTAGGTTGTGGATCATTGGAAGGTATTGGTACACATTCCTCATGCTCTCCCGCATCTTGAGGAACCTCTGCCTCCCGTCTTTGAGCCATATTAGATAGTTGTTTCTTCTTGGGTTGGGAAGATGAAGATGGTTGATCAATAATAGGTATTGGAGTAGAATCAGTTGGATGATCTGAATCCTCACCCATTTCTTCAACGGGTTGAACCATCATGGTATCAAATAAAGGTGTTATTCTCCCAGAGAAATCCTTTCCAGCTCTCTTCATATTGGCAAAAACTTTCTTTATGTGAAAGGGATTAACAAAAATCTTCTTGTGAGTTAACATATTACCCAGTTGTTGATTAATGAAAACTTGGAGAAAACGTAGATACAGCAAGAATTTGACTCCTCCATCTAAGTGTTTCACCATTGCATCAAAGATATATTTAGATAGATTGAACTTCTGATTAGTTGCCAAGCATATGATCAACGAAGCCATAGAACTACTGAACTCATTCCAAGCAGTGGATTTAGCACTTAACCATTGAGTAATAGTATGAATGAAATACTTCCACCGATGAGAGAAGAAGGCTGTGGCTAGGTTAAAAGCTATAATTAGTATCTAATCTAGTAGTTTGATGGTCCTTTCTGGCTGTTCTTGAGTTCATAGATTGCATTCAGAAGACTTTCCTTGTCTGCTTGGTGACAGACTTGGATTTCTTCGATGATTTGTTCTAGATTAGCAATCCTGAAGTGAGCTAGAGCCATCTTGTTATTATTTCCCATTTGCTTTCTTTGAAGTTTAGCAATTCAAGCATGAGCCTTTTGGAGTTCAGCTTCCAGATTGTTGAAATCTTATTGTATAATCACCCGACCTTTTTCGAGACCTTCTATTTTATCTTCTATGTGCTTAATGCGGTCGAGAGAGAGTTCATCCAGGTGATTCAGAATTTCCTCAATTTGCTCCTCGTGATGTTCCAGACTTGTCTTACGAGAGCTTTTTCCCATCTTAAATTCTTGAGGTAGGGCAGAAGTAGAGGAGAATGATTGGTTATGGCCTTGTTTCTTAGGTGACAATAATTCCTCCGAAAGAAAGAATTCTTGAGGATTAAACATTGGAGATAGCATTATAGATGGAGGCACAATAGTTGGTGGTGGAATAGGTAATTCTTTAGCATAGTATGCATGCATGACCTTCATATAGGGGTCATTATGAAAAAGTGAAAGAGTTGGTGAAGCTATTGGAACTAAACCAAATGAGTTATTTGAAGAGCTAGAATAAGTATTTCCTGGTGAAGCTGGGACATAGTCCGGAAAGTTGGAGGAAAAAGCATCCTCAATATCGGAAGTAGGATGGTTAGGAGAAGACATCACTCTGTTAACAACCCAGTAGTAAATAACATAATGTCACACCCCCAAAATATCAGAGTATAATGGAAACCGAGGGCGTGTGACTTCATGAATATCATGCTTCTAAGCATTACAGAACGACCTCTATATGGGACGTTTAAGAAAATCGATCACTTGTATTAGGAAATAATAAATAGTTTAACCATTCTGCGGAAGCATAAAAATAAGTAATACGACATCGTTTTTAATTAGTACAAATGATCTTTAATAACTGGAAATGACTGCAATGCATGAGACTTCACATAGCATCTTCGTTCTTAATACCTGAGAAAAACATTGCTAAAGTGTCAACATAAAGTTGGTGAGTTCATAGTTTTGGTTTAAGCGGAAATGTTTGATGTTTATGAACCACAAGATTTTATCCACATATGACAATATAACAGATACAAAGTCATGTAAATTGCATTACTATCGTCTAAGCTCATGACACCGAAGCGTTAACATATACCAACAATAATGAATGCCCTTGCAGGTGTCTAACCCGGGACACCCGTAATCTGACTCAAATGAAACTGTATTCGCTTGACTAATGTCAGTCCAAGTTGAACAGGGACGTCAATCCCGATAGATCTATCCATAACATTCGCGCTTACAAGTAATTAACGGTTCATGATAAATCGGGCAAATAACAACTTGGGTTAAATCGGGACTTAGACCAATCAGTAATGTATAATTGTACTTGTGTTCACATGTTTAAAATAAGCAATGTTCTCACCCCGAAAACAGTAGAGTAGGGGCTATGGAAACTCACCTTGTCAGTTAATCGTCTGGAATTTGATAATGAATCAAGGCACGTCAATTAGTAACTTGGTCAAACACCTAAGTAATTATGACAAAATCTGAGTGTACATTCTAAAACTCAATGTATGAAATGAATTATGCAAATGGGTCATAAAAGGCATTGTCGTTTATGAGATAACGTTTTATGTTTTCAAAATGTTATTGAAACCGTTGGCTCTAGGGACGACTTTACAACTATAAGTACATATACAGGAATTGATACTATTATGCGCCGTAACTTATATTTACAAGTTCATGTGATCTATATCTCAGGAAAATATAGACATCATTTGTAAGTTACTAAGTTTATATATTTTCTTATCGCGTTTATTTATTTACACCGCAGTCGCCAATTAATTTGTATAATTATCAGTTTTATATATCACGGTTCTTTCGACTCGTTTAATTAATTTATAAAGATTATTTATTTACCGCTAATACCCTTAAGTTTCCATATTATCACATGTAATCCCCTAATTCTTTAAAATAGTATTTATCGAATATTTAACTTTTCACATTTTAATTTCTACGCTTTTCATTCTATTATTTTTACGTTTTAAACCCGAATAAGCTTTTAAATATATTTAGTGTCAAAGAATTTATATAAAAGCCGTGTTAAATTCGTTTATACGTTTATAATTTAAATCCGTCGTTATTATTCCTAGTTCATTGAAAATCGTCATTTATAACTTTTCTACATTTTCGGAATGGTATTGTTTCGTTACTAGTTTATCCACTTGTGGGTCTCGACATGGAACGACCCAAAGGACTCGAAAAGAGAAAACCTTGCATGCTTTAATACATCTTTTGTCAAAGTAAAAAAAATGCATGCAAGTTTTAGAAATTATCCCATGCATTATTTCTATATAATACAAGACTCACATGGCCTACCCACCTTCCCTTTTTCTGTTTTCAGTTGAGTTTAACAGTGGGTTTGGTACCACTATTGTAGTTTCTTCTTCCCCACAATGTACTTCATAATATACATAACTAGTTCTCCCATTAACCCACATGACTCCTGACTTGAATACTTAGTTACAAAGTCTTTTAATGTTGAGACACAAGGATGATTTGTATGCCTGAGCAGGCTCAACAGCTGCTGTTGTAGCCACGTCCCTTTGCAGCGCAACAACCACGACAAGGCAACAACCTGTTATGGCCTATTGGTATGCATTAGGGTGTGCCTCGGGTAGCAACTGTTTGTCACGCATTACGGGGTCTTGGTATAAGCCAACGAACTCGTCTGGCTCAGGTTCTTTTGGGCTGTGACGTGCCCACGGTGAGCCAAAGGCTCGCTATGGTTTGTTGTGTGTCCCTTTGTTAAGCCCAAGTTGACGTGCTAAGGTCACGACATAAGGTTCCCATGCCTTTTTACATATAACCCTAGTATTTACACTTCCCTTGTGAGCCAACGTTTTGAAATCATGTACACGGTTAAAGTCTTTTTAAAACCTCTTGGTTCCTTTGCTCATTTTCTTGAACGACGGGTTTTACTCTAGTTTTCCTATGCACTAATATTTTGTGTATGGCACGACGAGGAGCCTGGCATGCGTACGTACTCAAAGAGTATGCATGGATCGTGCATAGTCAAGGCTCTCGTCTAGCTCAACAAGGCCAGACGCGATTTATTTGGGTCGTACGTGGGACTATAATGTGAACGACATTATAAAGCTAGGCGTTGAGTTATGAGGTCAACTTACCGAGGTCCAAGCTTGTTATACAACGAGGAGAAGTGGTGAAAATAAAGAGCCCGAACCACCCTTGGTTACTACCCGGCGTCTTCTAGGCTCTTGATCCCAATGAAAACCCTAACTCCAACCGTATTACTTACTTCCTGATTTCGAATTTTAGTTGTGCTAGAAGTATGCATGTATGGCTTCTCATTTATACGCAAAATGCTTACTTGGTTCCTGAGATTTTTCATTTGCATGTGAAATGATACTATTTGTATATACTATTAAGGAATATGATAATGATGATGTTTCATAATACTATTCTCTATCATCATTGGTACTTCATGGAACTATTATGAACATATCTGTTCTTGACCTGAAAAAACATGCTTAAAAAGTGTCAACAAATAAGTTATAAGTTCATAATTTGTTTAATATAATTGTTGAACCAAAGATTCTGTCAAGTTTGTATGAACCAAATTAAAATCCTTAAATGTCCTTCCAAAAATGAATTGTATGAATGTTAGAAATCAAATAGTTTAAAGTATGCATGACCATGTCAATCCCTAATAGTCACAAAAATGAACGTAAAAATTTGCACCGAAATAGTTCAAAGCATTTATAGATATTTAAATATATATAAATATCTACCAAAAAGTTTTTCAAGTATGTATTGCCACTTTATTCAAGGCACAGTAAATATTCAATCTGTGTATAAAACAATGATTACAATTACTCTAAGTTCCTGACACCGAAACCTTAACCACAATTCATGTTGTTACGTGTTTGTATACCAATGTGGGTTCCTCTCCCAAAGATATACTAAAGTGGCCGCTCCCAAAGACCTACTGGGTTCCTCTTCCCAAAGACAAGTTAGGGAGCCCGTCTTCCTACATATTATTGTTAACGGTTACATTAGAACCAAATATAAGTTCAAAGTAATTGTATCCATGTAAAAGCAAGCAATGTGTTTCGTCCCTAAATAAATAATTGAGTATTGTATCTCATCGCGAGATATATAAATGAGTATATAAACCGATTTGTAATTAACCATGTAAATGCATTTGTAAACAAGCATGTTCTCACCCCAAAAATATATGTAAAACCAGTAAAAACAGGGGGTATAAACTCACATTGATGTTGCAGGACGATTGGCAGAAATGCACATATTAAGCATAACATGAACGGAAACCGGAACGGCTCGACCAAGAAGATGCAATCTATCTTAACGACTATGACCCACTAGCCTAGGATAATGTACTTGGGTTTTCCGATGGGTGATTATATCAACGTGACACGTTGATAAAGATTTAGATCTCAAGTTGCAATAGTTTAGGTGGTTGGTTTAAATTAAATAAACGAAAGTAACGCTAGATTTTAATATATTCCGTATATATTACATATGAAAAATGAACAAGTATATAATTCATATCATGAATTATATAACATCGTTAAACAACCAAAAGAATAATTCGAAATGTATATAATACACGGCATGTATTATATATAAGGAAAGTACTATATAAGAGACGTGAGAATAATAACTAAAACACACATTTCGACACGTGTTCGGAAAATCACCAATTTAATTAATAACAGTTCTCGTATAAAAGTAAACGCACGTTTTAATGTTACGAATCATATAACCGATGTTTGTAAAGCTTTTACAAAAGTCATGATTTCATCTTATAGTCGGGAATTTATAAAATAATATTTTATAAATTAGTATTTCGTTTCCTTGACGGTTTTAGCTAAAATAGTTATCCCGTTTGTAAAAGTATAGTTTTCGTTTGTTTATCCGGTTTTTGTATAATTTCGAATTAATAATCTTAAAACTATATAACTTCGCCCTTTTATCGAGTTTTTCTAAGATAATAGAAATCATAGTGAAATTACTAAGTATAGAAAGTTATAGAAATTTTATGCATAACCTTTTCGTTTATACAACGTTTCCCACGTTTATAAAATTTAATGTTTTCCACTTAATCAATCAATGTTGCAATACTCGCGTGTTTCAATTTCAATATATATGTATATAAACGAAATCAAAAATAAGTAAAACCAACCACACCCTAACTGCTAAGCCAAACGACCCTAACTGCACAACCAAACGCACCCTAACTGCTGTTAACCCAAACGCACCCTTTCGGTGTTTCTGCACAGCCAAACACACCCTTTGTGGTTTTTGTGTTAAACCAAACACACCCTAAAGCTGACCAACAGCAACCAAACGCACCCTTAGTGTGTTTTTATTTTTCTTATACCAAACACACCCTTGTGGTGTTAAACAGTCAACCAAACGCACCCTTGGCTGTTTCGCAGCCAATCCAAACGCGCCCTACTCGGTTTTTATAACATCAAACGCACCCTATTCGGTGCTATAAACCATAAAACAAACGCACCCTATGGTGGTGCGACTGTGACGAGGTGGAGGTGAGGGTGACGTGGTGATGGTGGTGGTTGTCGTGGGTGGCAGTGGTAGTGGAGGGTGGCAGTTGATCGAAGTGGTGGCAGCGAGATGGCATGGAGGTGGGAGATGAACAAGGTTGTGATGTCCGAGGGGGTGGTGAGATCTGGTGGTGATGATGGACGTAGATGGCAGCGGCGATGGTGTTGGTTGTGGTGGATATGGCGCGTGGCGGCGAGTGAGGTAGTAGATTCGGTAAGATCAATATATTATATAACTTATGGGTTTCGCTGGATTTAGGCCGGAAAAGTGGCCGAAAAAAATGGCGGCGGCGGCCGTAGGTCGCCGGATAATATGGGGCGCGGAAAACCCCGCCGAAAATTGTATAGTGAGATGAGAATTAGTGTGTGCATTTATAATATCAAATGAAAATATATATATATATATAACTTAATATATAACTTATATATATATATATATAAATATATAATATATAAATATATATAAAATATATATATATATATAATAAAAGTTATAAATAAATGTGACAAGTCTCAATAAGTTTGGGGTTAATTTGTAAATGTTTCCTCAGGGACCAAAAGTGTAACTTTTGTAATATAACGGTTCGAGACTCGTTTAGGCAACTTAACAGATTATTTAAAATACGAAACTTGCGTCATTGCGTTTCAAATCGTTTTTCTGATAAAAATGAGTATTTACTTGATAGTATTTCATAAATATTGTTATACATTTAAAAAATATTTGTTATTATTTGAAACTCCGTTATAGCCTTGACCGAAAATGAAATAAATATTAACTCGAATATTCGCAGTTATCAACAAACGCTTTGAATTTAAAATGTTTAAATGATTTTTATTTTTAAAAATTTTATTAAATAAATTGTGATAATTAAATATAAATTTTAATTATTTTTGTGTCGGTACGCGCTGTGTGAAGTTTTCAAAACCTTGTGATGATATTTTAATCATTTTCTGCTCTCGTAGAAACTGAAAAGTTGTCCGAATGTCATTTTATGACAAACGCAGTGTAACCCCAAAATTAAAACTCTCTTTGGCGAGTCGTTTTGATAGTCTACCTAGGAAAAAAATATTTCTTCTTTCCATCTCCTCGTTTCAAGTCAAAAAATTTAAAAATACATTGCACATAAAAAGTAAAGGGTAAGAAGGGATATTGTAATAAAAAATACAATTTATTATTAAATTATGTTCTGAAACCATAACCCGTTACGCGTTCATCTCTTTAAGTGACAATAAAATACCAAAATTCAAAAAGTCAAGTCAGACCCAAAAAGTCAAATGGTAAAATATCAATTTAAAATTCCAAAAATTGCCGGATGTTAATTACCCACCCTTAAAGAATCCGTACCGAGATTAAATTTGTGTTAACTGTTTTTTGGATCAAGAAAGATTTAAACTTAATAAACCAGTTCTAAACAAGACGTTGATAACTTTTATTCAGCAAAATTAGAGTATTGATCCTTCTCATATACCAAAATTTTTGGCTAAGTTTGACCTGGATATTTAATCCATCAAAATAGGTATCTAAAAAATATCATTACAGATCTTATGACTGATATAACCGCGTCATGAAGAAAGTCTCTTAATAGTGAAAGCATCAAAGGAGAAAGTGTAGTCGCGTGAGTATTTATGAAAAAAAAGTTAAAATGTTACCAGACGAGTTTAGCTGCTGATATTTGTTAATGTCGATGATTAATATCGGACAGCTAATTGATAGAATATCTTCAACTTACTTGGCAAGTACAGGATTGTATTGCACCTAAGTCTTCGAACCAATGCCGAACATGAATATTTTCGACTAACTTTTTGCGATAGTGTTTTATCTGGTTTAAGGGGGTTGCATTACCTATTGGATAAAGTTGTACAAGCTGGGACCGCTCCAGGACCCAACAACAGCAACCATAATGACAATAACTATAACAAATGGTGATGGGATGCGCTAGAGAGGATCTATCAAGAAACGATACCCCTAGAATAAGAGTACAACAATTGGGGAAAAGCTCGCGGAAGAGCTTTATGCGATAGAACGGCGGCAGCATGTTAGTTTTTTATACAAGTACTTAGTCGTTTGTTTGAGGATTAATCAACTCCATTATTTCAAGCGTGCACAAGTCATTAGCTTCCACAACAGTATCATGATCATAATAATTTGTAACTGCAAAAGTATAACTTAAGTAATGAGATAATAGATCTAAGTGAGGCCTTAAGATCTATTGAGGTGGTAAGACCGATTTTTTTTCATGACCTATATAACGATTCCGTTGAATATCGGGTTTCGAGTTTCATACCGTCTCATAACATACCATTAAGCCCACTCATTTATAATTCATTACTTACATAAAGGGCCCTAATTATGAAAGTAAGAATTGATTAACATATGGTTCGGGAATTTACAATTTCTGTATTTAAACTGAAGAGGCGTCCCAACCTTTCAAATAAAGAGAATATAAATCAACCTACATAATAAATTCCGATGCAATACGCGACTCACATAACCCTTCAAGTGATGGATAACATGACATGATGTGTTTCTAATGAGTATGGGGCGAGTGTTTAAAACTCGTCTTCGAAGGCGAGGAGTAAAACTACCAGGAATATCGACCAAAGTTCAAGATATTTAATGCGTACACGTTAGAGGTTAACAATGTAAAAGGTCTCTATAACGTCAACATAGCGATTACATATCAATCCTCCTATGACAATTCCCGCCCATACAAGACTTGTATACTTAGATTCATAAATAATCCCATTAAAACAGAACGAGACGGCATTTTTTAACATATCAATTAGTCATATCAAATCCTCAAATTACAAAGTCCCGCCCATACTAGACTTGTAATACTAAATTCATACATAAACCCTGTAAACAAATATTATGACGTCGCTCCTGTAAAACGAAATTTATTATAAGTTATGAAGAAAATAAAAAAAATAATACTATTCTTAATAGACCATTGGATTTAACTTACAATGTCTGAGAACAAAATAAGACCATTGTGCAACTCACAATGTCTAAGAAGTAAAATGAGACCATTGTATAACTCACAATGTCTGAGGTATAAATGAGACCATTGTGCAACTCGAAATGTCTGAAGAAATGTTCTAATATTTATATAATTAACTCTTATATAAATAAACGTACGATATACGCAAAAGAATGCAACATATATATTATATACATGTATGTCATGTAAGCACTTAAGTGTAACAAGTACTCTAAGCAAGTAAGAAAGTATGTGTATGCACCTTTGAAAATAATTTGCTGTGAAGCAATGCTTTGTGAAAACGTTTATAGTCAAAGGTAAAATATTGCAACTCAAGTTCCCTATAACCAGTGCTCTGATACCAATCTGTAACACCCCCAAAAATGTGTCGCATCGGAAATGTGTCCGGGGGCGTTACTTCATAATACACAGCGCTAGATACAAGAGAACGACCTCTAAATGTGTCGTTTGAAAAGTAATCTCGTTGATTTCCTTGAAATTGATATAATATTTGTCCTATAATTGCATCACAATGAAAAGCTTGAAACAACCCAACGAGATTTAATCATTGGTATGTAAAAAAATCCATGAAATGAAATCTTGTCAAATTTAGACTCTAGTGCACATCAAGTAAGCCAAGCATCTAATTCAACCTGAGAAAAACATGCTTAAAAAGTGTCAACATAAAGTTGGTAAGTTCATAGATTTGTTTAAGTATAATTGTTGAACCAAGGTTCTGTAAAGTGTGTATGACCATTTAAATCCTTAAATGTCCTTCTAAAATGTATGATTTTTATAAATCAAATAGTTGTAAAGTATGCATGACCATTTCAATCCCTAAATAGTCACAAAACTGTACGTATGAACGTTCAACCACAATTGTTCAAAGCATGTATGATATATATATATATATATATATATATATATATATCACCAAAATGTTTCAAGTATGTATTGCCACTCTATTCAAGGCACAATAAATATTCACGTGGTGTATAAAACAATGATTACCCAATTACTCTAAGTTCATAAAAACGATGCAACTATTGTAACCCATCGTGGTGTACCCTACTTGAACACCAGGGTATAATGAAAACCATATGTACCATCATAGGTGTCCCCTCAACGAACACCCGGCATATTGGAATATGTACCCCTAGGGAGATGTCCCCTCCAAGAAACATCGGGCTAGTAATGAATTTGTGCCACCTCGCAGGTGTCCTCTCAAAGATCAACCGGGCTAGTAATGAATATGTGCCCTCGCGATGTTCCCTCCAAGAACCGGGCAGTTAGTAATGAATATGTGCCCCTCGTAGGTGTCCCCTCCAAGAACACCCGGGCATTTACTTGTAGTTATCAGTTCAATCCGCTTAAGCTAATCCGTAATCATTTCAAAAGTAAAGTATGTATTTGTGACCAAATATGAAGTCAAATAATGTATCCCATAGCGAACTATGTAAATGAGTATGCAAACCAATTTGTAAACGATCATGTAACAAAGCATAGTCCATTCATGTGATTGAATTTGGCAAACAAGCATGGTCTCACCCCAAAATAGATGTAAAACAGTAAACTTGGGGCAATAAAACTCTCCTTGATGGATGCAAGGGTACGATTTGCAAAGATGCACATATTAAGCACAACACAAACGGAAACCGAAACGGCTTGACCAAGAAGATGCAGTTTATCTTAACGGCTAAGACCCACTAGCCTAGGATGATGTATTTGGGTTTCCCGATGAATGGTTACGTCAACGCGACACATTGATAAAGATTTAGATTTCCAAGTTGTAATAGTTTGGTGGTTGGTTAAATAAAATAAATCAAAAAGTAAACACAAAGTATGTAATATACTCCGTATATATTACATATGAAAAATAAACAAGTATATAATTCATACCGTCAATTATATAACAACGGAAACCAATTAATTAAAATAAATGAGGTATATAATACTTTGCAAGTATTATATAAGAATCGTGAGAAAATAATTGAAACAAAACATTTCGACACGTGTTCGGAAATCACCAATTTAATTAATAAAGAGTTCTTGCATAAAAGTAGACACACGTTTTGAAGTTACAAATTATGTTAAAATGATGTTGTAATGTTTTACAAAAGTTATGATTTTACCTTCTAGTCAAGAATTTATAAAATAATCTTTTATAAATTAATCTTTCCTCTTATTGACGGATCGTAGCTAAAATTGTTGTCTCATTTGTAAAATTTTAGTTTTCGTTTGTTGCCGGGATATTGTATAGTTATAATTTAATATATCTTTAAAATATATCACTTAGGCCCTCTTAACGGGTTCTAAAATAACAGTTAGATTTTAGAATATCATTTCTAAATATTAGAAATTTTTATATAATTTCAGTTATGTCCATTTACGTTTTATATAACGTTTCCCATATTCATAAAACCTAATGTTTTTCCACTTTTTAAACAACTCGCATGTTTCAAATATAAATATATACATATATATATATATATATTTATACGAGATCAAATAGGAAACGATATAATAAATAATATATTTATTTAACCATTTTAACCACCATTTAATCCGGTTTTTATAATATAAAATTTTACGATATATTTATTGTTGATTTTTACATCAAATGAACTTGTGCTATACAAACACCCCTAACTGCACAACCAAACGCCCTAACTGCACAACCAAACGCCCCTAACTGCACAACCAAACGCACCCCTATGATTTTTCTGTTAACCCAAACACACCCCTTTTTCGGTAATCTGCTAACCCAAAAACGCATCCTACCTTATGCGAAAACTGCTAGCCAAACGGCCCGCTTTTGGCAGTTTCTATTAAACAAAACACACCTATGTGGTTGCTGGCCTAAGACAAAACGGCACCCTAATATGGTAAACCCAGATCCAACGCACCCTTGTGGCGTTTTATAAAACCAATCAACGCACCCTATTGTTTGCTCATATACTAAACCAAACGCCACCCCCTTATGTGCTGGTTTAAGGAAATCAAAACGCTACCCTAGTGGTGACTGCCACAGAAACAACACCCCTTTGGGTCGGGACACCAAACCAACGCACCCCTTTTGGGTTGAGACAGCAACACAACGCACCATTTCGGGGCTGTTCTTAGAAAAACATGAGCCACCCTTTTTTGGTTGGTCAAAGCAGAAACGCACCCTTGAATGCCTTTAAAAACAAAACGCACCCCTTGTGGGTGGTGGCAAGGTGGAGTGGTGCGGTGTGAATGGGATGGAGGCAGCGTGGTGTGTTGTCGGGCGGTGATAAATGAAGACGATGAATGGTGGTGACAATTAATGGTGTGACGATGGACCAGGGTGGTGCGATGGTGGGTTTTGTGTGTTGGTGGGGTGGTGGTGGATATAGGCGCGTGGCAGCGCGTGGTGGTGGGGATTGAGTAGATCGGGTGATGGGGAGGCTTTTGGGACTTGTCGGAAAACTCGCCGGAAAAGTTTTCTGGCGGCGACGATGGCGGTGGTGGTCGGAATCCGGCCAGTGGTGGTTGCTGGAAAATTTAGGAGAGAAGGAGGTGTATGTGTGTGTGTTATATAAGAAATGAAATGAAAAAAATATGTATAACTTTTATATATATATATATTATTATACTATATATATATATATATATATTATATATATATATATTATATATATATTTATAATATTTATGTATATATTTGTATTATATTATTATTAAATATAAAAAAGTTATAAAATAAATGTGTCAAGTCACAAATAGATGGGGGTTCATTTTGTAAATATTTTTAAAGGGACCAAAAATGTAACTTTTGGTAAATATTGGTTCGGGACTCGTTTAAGCCTCTTAACGGATGATTTAAAATATGAAACTTGCGCCATTGCGTTCCAAATAATATTTCCTATAAAAACGAGTATTCACTCGACAAATTTTCATAAACGTTTTATAAAATTTATTTAAAAATTTATAATGTTGTGTATTTTTCGATAAAAACTTTGTTTGTACGTAAAATGATCTTTTAAATGATATTTTGCATCTTCAAACAACGTCACTGAATAAAAGGAATGGTATTTATTAAATATTTTATTTAATAAAAAGTGTTAATTAATTTAATTTAATTATTTCTTGTTTCTATAATCTTGCTGAGGGGAATTTCTGTCACTTTTTTGATATTTTCGGGGTTTCTCTCGGTCAAAACTAAAAAGTTGTCCGAATTGTCGTTTTACATTAAAATTCTTTAGAATCCGGCAGTCATGTAAACGTGATTTTGTGGTTCAGTTTTTGATAGTCTGGCTGCATAGGAAAAACATATATCTTGTTCGTTTTCTAGTCCAAATAAGTTAAAAATAACTTTGCCATGAGATGTGAAATAATTAAAATATGATTTATTATTTACATAATGTCGAAAACATTACCGGTTAGCGGTAATCACTTTTATGTACAAATAAAGGCCAAAGTCAAAAAGTCAAGTCAGACCCAAAAAGTCAAAGGGTAAAATAGTCATTTAAAATTTCAAAAATTGTCGGATGTTACAGCTTCATTTAATTTAAACCTATAAATTCACCAACATTATTGTTGACAGTTTAAACATGTTTCTCAGGTCAATAAGGTGCAAGTCATGGGTACATTGGATGGTCGTCTTTTGAAGTCATATTAATTACAAAGATTGCAGTTGCAGTAACATTTGAGATATTGGTATGCTGTGAAATCTTACATTATCAAGTAAAAAAATCCGAAAGCCTTAGGATTTTGTAACAAACCATTTATGAAATCCAATGTATCAGTTTTCAAACGACTCTTTTAGAGGTGTTCTCATATCTTGTGCTATTGATCTATGAAGTAATACCCCTGGAATATCATATTCCGCTGGAACCATGTTGGGGGTGATACGTTGGTATCAGAGCCAAGGTTATAGAGAACCAGGTCAAATGTTTTTACTTGGTCTATAACCGTCTTTCAAACATTGAGTCATTCAAAAGTTTTCAAGGACATACATACATTACTTATTTGATCTTATTATATGCATTACTGTCATGCACCATTTGAGATTAGTTGAGTATCCTAAGTTCTTACATAGGTTTTATACGTGTTTTATATTACTTTTGTATATTTACGATGGTTTATTATAATATACTTATACAAGTTTATATTATGGTTACAGATTTGCCATGTCATCAGACAACGCATCGTCCGTCGTTACCTATACGTCCGTATCTTCTAATTCAAACAGACCATCATCATGGGGTATTCCACTCGTGAATGCCGGCGAGCTCGTAAAGATGGACCCCTTATGAGGAGGTGGACCACTGGGGCCAGGCACAACTCTGTACTGCCTATGTACATGACCCCATTGAGTTGGATGAGCATGTAAAGTATATGTTCCAGAGCCAGAACACCCAGACTACCACGTACCATCAGATGATGACATTCAGGTCGAGGACCAACCTCATGCTGATGACGCTTTACCCGAATGCCTGAGTCAACATAGGATACATTTGATGACCTCGGATTTCGTATTGGAGCGAGGATTTCTGTTGAGGAATTCTATTGATTATCCAGATGAGCCCGAGGATGGCGAGGAGGATGACGATGAGGATCTCGAGGAGGATCCTAGTGAGGAGCATGTGCATGAGCACGAGGATGACGGCTATGATGTTGATACGGGTTAGTGTATGAGGTGATGGAGCCCATGAGGAGAAGAGGAAAGAGGAGCAACATAGCTCCGGCCGACTCTTTTGTAGTACTGTTGTGACCATGGTTCCCTTCAGCTGGGGATTACAGAGGCATTTGAGAATTGATGAGTCTGCACTTACTCATGGATCCCTCAGGACTAGGGTCCCTATTTTATTTGACATGTCTCCGTTACGGGCACGGATTATGTCATATTGAGCACCCATGTAGATCCATAGAGGCTAACATTGTTGTCGGATGCTGCCACACCTATACCACCCACCAGCCCTGCCTATGATCAGGCACCATTAGGTCATAGGGCAGCCATGATCCGTATGAGAGATGACATCCCCGAGGAGGACATGCCACCTATGAGGAGATTTGTACTTACTGCTCCCTCATTTGGGTGTGATGTAGCAGAGAGTTATGCTGCTGCTGCTAGAGCACCTAGAGGTTAGTATGATTTTGTTGATACTGTTGTGGCAGGGTTTGATTCGTAGTCCTGGTTTGATTCGTATGAGAGATGACATCCCCGAGGAGGACAGGGTTTGATTCGTAGTCCTGGTCATGATGCCCGGACTATTGCTAGAGCTGCTGACATAGTAGAGGATGTTGGTTATGTTAGAGCTTTACAGGCTTCTGAGCATAGGATGATGACTTCCATTGAGAAAGTCAACTTGAGGGTCAGCTACCAGACACAGGTTCGCAGGCAAGAGAGTGAGGATTTCTATACACAGTTGCATGACGCTCGGACTGACCGCAGAGACATTAGACTCAGGATGTTCGTAGTGAGGGCTGGGACTTCCGCTTACGAGACAGAGTGAGCATGGAGTACGCCAAGGTTTACCTAGTTCCGAGGCTCGGAACAGGATATTGGCGCGGACTTGAGTATTGGAGACTCAAATGAGTCAGTATGGTCAGTGGCAGCGTCAGAGTGCTGTGGATGATGCAGTCAGAAGTTGATGCGTTTACCCATGTACTAGAGGCTAGAGCTCAGATTGATATGGTGGAGGACACCGGCAGTAGCTGTTAGTTATACTTTTCATTTCTAGCTATCTTGTATAGTCTATTAAGTTTTATAGGCAATCCTTACTATTGACTCTAGGACGCATTTTCATTTTCTGTATAGGATCTATTAGTGGTCCTTTTGTATCCAAAAAATCATTGTACGATTCGAATTATGTTATGAAAATAGTTGATGTATTATGTTATGGTTGATTTCATTTTATTCATTCTCATGTGTTATGGTTTTGTACTTATTATTATATTATCCATTTTGTATCGGACATTGTAATTATATCTCTACGTACATGGTTTCTGGTGATAGTAGGAATCATGCATGTAACAAGACAAGGAGCAAACGACGCCATGACTCCAGAATCCATTCAAGCTATGATCGATCGGGAAATCTAAAGAAACTCTACCCATACTCGGATGATGCAAGCCACAATTCGGGTGGAGGACTTTGAAGGCAGTGGCAACTGCACGTATCTGTTCCTATTCGATTTCATGATGAATTGCCAACCCTGACTTCAAGGGAAATGAAGGCGTTGTTGGGACTGTTCTCAATGGCTACGAAAGATGGATTAGTATTTACATTAGCGGTTGTGCCATTGACAACCAAGTGAAGTTCGCTACCCGCACTCGGCTAGGTGCTGCACTAACCTGGTGAACTGGCCATGTTGAGAACCCTGCTATGGTCATGAGCTGCCCTATGCTATGAACTTGGGAAACTCTCAAGAAGGATGTGGACGGGGACAAATATTGTGCAAAAGGTGAATCAAGAAACTTTAAATTGAGCTGTAGAATCTCAAGGTCAGGGGAAACGATGTCTGCAGCCTTTTAACAGCGTTTTCCAAGAATACTAGCTTGATGTGCACCAAATTTCTTGCTCATGAGACCGAAAAGATTGACAAGTACATCAGTGGAATTCCTGATAACAATTATAGAATTGTCATGTCTGCTAAAACCCAAACTCTTGATGATGCTACTCGAGTTAGCCCAACCGTCTTGATGGATCAAAAACTACGTACTTATGCAGAAAGGCATAATGACAACAAGAGAAAGGCTGATGACTCATCAAGAAACAATCAACAACCCCACAAGAAGAAAAATGTAGCTAGGGCATATACTGCTGGCCTTGGTGAAAACAAGGCTTACACTGTAAATCTACCTCTGTGCACCAAGTGCAACTACCACCACACTGGAACAATGTTGCACCAAATGTTGGAAACTACAAGAGGTATGGTCATACTACCAATGATTGTCGGGTCAATACCAACAACAACAACAAGAAGAATCAAAAGGCAGGAGCATGCTATGAATGTGGTAACACTGGTCACATAAAGAAGAATTGGCCAAAACTGAAGAACTATGGGAATGGCAACGGGAATGGCACCGCTCAGGGAAGAGCTTATGCTTTGGGAGATGTGAGGCTAGCCCTGACTCCTAACGTCATCACGGGTTACGTTTCTCCTCAACAATCCGTTATGCTACAATTTTGTTTGATATGGTATGCTGATAGGAGCTTTATATATAATAACCTTTAGTCCTTGATTTAACATTACCCCACTATGTTAGAAAGTCATTTGATGTAGATAGAATTAGCTAATGGGAAAATCATAGGAGGTTAACAACCCATAATTCTGTGGTGGTTGCACTCTAAAACTTCATGAACCCTCTTTCAACATCGACTTGATTGCCGTGGGTGCCCATCCGTTGGTGTACGCGTTTGACGTCATTATTGGAATGGATTGTGTTAACAAAGTTTCATGGAGTCGTCTTCTGTGACGAAGAAGATTATGCGGTTCCTTTCGAAGTGAGATGTTAACTTTTTTTCAGGCAAATGGAAACCCACAAGGAAAGAATCCCGACTGAATATCATTTAGTGCACTTAAACGAACAAGAGTATTTGTCAAAAGGGATATGATTGTTATTTGGCACTACATTACACGAAGGAAGCCAAAGACAGGTCAAATGGGAACCGAATTGGGAAGTGAGATTGTCAGAGACTTCCTGAAGTTTTTCCTGAAGACTTTGCCTGGGTATTCCACAGCTCGACAGTAGAGTTCCAATTGATTTGGTACTGGTGCTGCACTGTAGAGCTTCGGAAGCGCCTTATCGGTTTGGCACCACCCGAAATGAATAACTGTCACCGAAAACATCATAGAAACTATCCAACAAGGATTTAAAAGACCCAATCTTCACCTTGGGGAGCCCAGGTCTTGTTTGTATGAAGAAATTACGGTCGTTTCTATGTGCATCGACTTATCGTGAATCTGAACAAGTATACACTGAAGACCGTTATCACTTTCCTAGAATTGATGACCTGTTACGTTACAACTTCAGAGTGTTCGAGTGTATACTCGAAATCCAACTTACGAAGCAGGTTAACCATCAGTTTGACGATTTCTTGAAGAAGACTTCCCAGAACGCGTTTAGGGACGCCGTTATGGGCATATGTATTTCAAAGTAATGCACTTTTGGCTTTGAACAAATGGCACCGGGGTATTTATGGACCTCATGAATCGTGTTGTGCAACTTATTTGGATAAGTTAGTGATTGTCTTTATCGATGAATATTACTAAATTTATTCAAAGACAAGGAAGGAGCATAAGAGCATCTCAAATTGATTTTGGTGTTGCTTAAGAAAGAGGAGTTATACGCAAAAATTTTCAAGTGTGATTTTTGGATTCCAAAAGTACAGTTTCTCGGACACGTGATTGATAGAAAAGGCATCCACATGGACCCAGCAAAGATCGAGTCAATTAAAGATTAGGCGTATCTAAGAGTCCTCAAACAAGATCAGCCAATTTTAGGAATTTGTCGGTTACTATCACCCGTATTCATCCGAGGGCTTCTTACAAGATAGTGAGTCAATGACTAAGCTGAATTAGAAGAATTGGTAAGTTTGACTGGGGAGAGGAAGGAGGAAGCGCATTTTAATTGACTATACAAAAGCTGTTGCAGCATACCCATTCTGGCCTTGCTCTAAAGATTAGAAAACGTCATTGTTTATTGCGATGCTTCGATTAAGGGTTTGGGTGCCGTATACCTTATGCAAACGAGAAGTTATAACTAGCTTCTCGACAACTGAAGATCCATAGAGAAAAAACTACACAACTCATTTATCTGGAACTTGGAGCTATGGGTTCGCTCCGGCTCTTAAGATGTTCCTCAACACACACACTCCTTTTTCACTTTTGGAGAAATTACTTTACCGGAACTAGGTGCATCGTATTTACGACCACAAGAAGTTTACAACATATCCTTGATCAAAAAGAGTGAAACATGAGCAATGGCGTTGCGTTGGAATTTCTTAATGATTAGATTGTGACATTCGTTACCACCTGGGGAAGCAGAAGTAGTTGCTGATGGGCATTAAGAGAAAAGAAAGGTTTAAACCTATAAGGGTCCGAGCCTTAGTCATGACTATTGGCTTGAACCTTCTAAACAAATCCTAGAAGCTCAAACGAAGCACTTAAAACCCTAAAAAACACACACTTGCTGAAGATGTGGAGAGTATGCTTCGACAGGACCTTACAAAGAGAAGATTGAAACCCCGTGCTGACGGACAGAACCTTATGTTTAAAACCAAACAAAAGTGGTTACCGTGTTATGGCGTCTAAGGACTTTAGTCAATGCACGAGTCTCCATAAGTCAAAATGATTCTATTCATTCAGGTTCTGACAAGATGTATCAAGACTTGAAGCAGTTGTATTGGTGGCCTAACATGAACGCGAATATTTCCACATATGTTAGCAAGTGTCTGACTTGTTCTAAAGTCAAGGCAGAGCATCAAAAACCTTCTGGTTTTCTAGTCTAACCAGAGATTCCAGAATGGAAGTGGGAGGAAATTACAGGGATTTACTGTCACTTAAAACTCCCACAGACGAAAACGTTTTTTATGCTACCATATGGCTGTGATCGTTGATCGTCTTACAAAGTCCGCTCATTTTCTGCCAATAAGAGAAAATGATCCAATGGAGAAGTTGATGATGTGTACATGAAGGAGGTAGTCACCCGACATGGTGTGCCTGTTTCTTCATCTGCGATCTTGATGGCAGAATACATCTCTGTTCTGGAAAAGCCACTTATTAAGGAATTGGGAAGACTCGGACCTTGAGACTGAGTACGGGCCACCTACCATATCGCGAAACTGACAGTCAAAGTGAAAGGACTATCCAAACTTTGGAAGACATGTTACGCGCTTGCGTGTTAGACTTTTGAAAAAGAATTGGGAATAGACTTACCGTTAAGTTAGAATTCTCTTACAAACAACAGTTACACATACCGCATAAACGGCTGCAACATTCGAGGCCCAATATGGAACTAAAGTGTCGATCACCCGTGTGTGGGCAGAGTTAGAGTTGCCTCAGCTTATATGGTCCTGAAATATTCATGTAACCACCGTGAAGAGTAGTCTCCAAATCAAAAGCAGAATCCAAGCCGCTCGTGACCGACAGATTAGCTATGCAAACATCAGACGTAAACCAATGGTATTCCAAGTTGGTGACCAGGTCATGTTAAAAGTTTTACATTGGAAAGGAGTTGTGCATTGTGGCAAACGGGGGAAGTTAAACCCTAGGTATGTCGGCCCTTTCAAGGTAATCGAGAAGAGTCGTATCTGTTTCCTATAAAACTTGTGCTACATAATAATTAAGCCGAGTTTTATTCATAAAACACAGTTTCGGTCGTCAAATCTGAGAAGTGCCTGTCGAATGAATCTACCTGATGATATTCCGTTGGAAGAACTACGTCGTTGATGACCAAACTCCACTTTGTGGGAAGAACCTGTAGTAGAGTTTTAGATCTGAAATCAAACAATTTGAGAGAAGTATCATTCCCAATCATAAGGTTAGAAGGAACTCTAAACGGAGGTCCACGGAATTTACATGGGAACTGTGGAGGATCAATTTTCAAGCAGATGTACCCACATCTCTTCTCTAAATGACCGCACCGTCGTTCAAGTGTCGTTGTCTTTAAGCCTTGAGGACAAGGCTCATTTAACGAGGGAAGACTATAACACCCAGTGAGTTCAGGTCATGTTACGACTCCGAGTTTCCATTATTTAATTATTTCTTTTTAGCTTTTAGCTTATTTCCCGTAGCTATGCATCTAAACCGCATTAGTTAAATCGCAGGTAGGCAAATAAAAATTCAACATTATAGCTAGAAACATCAACTAAACTCATTAAGACCTTACACGATCCCCTCATATGCGTTATTTAATCTATATCACGGCAAGAAAAGTTATATGATCGCGTCCATTTAATTTTATCAAGGTAAATCCATTTTAAAAAAACAATCTACACCAAAAATTTTAACTTCTATATTAAAGAAACTTTAATTTAAACTTAGATAAAACCCATGTGCTCTATCAATTTAGCAATTAATCTAGTACACTCTTGTTCAAATCCATCAAACCGTTATGATGCAAATTAAAAATTACTTTAAACCCATTAAACATTAACCTAATACCTTTGGATTAAAACCCATAATTTCTTTTGTGAAACCTCACACACACTCGTGATATATTGGCTGCCTCCCTCTTGGTATTGCTCCTACAAAATCAACAGTAAACACCTTTATATTCCTATGCCTTGACCATTTATAAGTCTCAAATATCCTTTACCATGTATGTGTTTACACAAGAATGTGACTTAAGAATGAGTTACTATGCATGCCAAGATATACTAGTATATAGAGCCTTTTTCTACTCTTGCAAACTCAGATAAGCAAAGAAACACAACAACAACTCAACTCAGTAGCCTCATACTCTCTCCCTTTGGCTTTCTTGTTCTCTTGGTTTCGATCCATACACAACACACAAGCAAACCCACGCCCTTTGTACCTTCATCATACATAAAACCCTAACCCTAACTAGGTTCTTGGGTGTTTTATTTTCCTGTTGTTCGGAGCTTTAGGCTGCAAGTAAAGGTGATAGTTGGTTCATAGGGTGTGCAACGGTTGCGAGTAGGGCAATCTTCTGTTTACGGTATTTTGATTGTATACGCAATGGGTAAAAAGGTTGAGTATTCGTCACTTTTTTGGGCAAAGTTCGTGCGTTCATCCTGTTTGTTGGGACAGTTTCTCTACGTGTCTCGCCTTGATTCATATCCAATATTGAGCCCACCCATTTCAATGACTGACATAACTAAGGCACCAAACCGCTAACACATAAAGGCACATAGAAGCGGAACACCGCACACATAGATCATATACGCAACTAAACGACGGATTTTATGCTATAGACTAGGCCAACCCACCTAGTTCCCTATAACCTTGGCTCTGATACCAATTTGTCACACTCCGACAAAGGCGAAAACTCGAGAATGCAACATAATGATCAATCATAACATAAGATACAAAATAGAGAAAACTACAATGCATAACTTCAAGTGCTATGAAGACCATCAACCTCGAACAACCTTGAGTGATGTCCCAAATCGCAACTAAAATACACAATCTCTTAAAATTATTAAAATGCCCTCACAGAGGTCCATAATCCAAACTTAATCTAAAACATCCAAATACTAAAGCCAAATAAACTAAACAAGCAAGACTTCACATGAAATTTCACTCGAGATACTTCTAAGTCTGCTATCACAATCACCAAACTATTCTTCTTTCATTTCACCTGAAAATGATACTCGAAAATGTAACACCCCCGAAATTTCAACAACGCAGCGGAATGGTAACATTGGGGTGCTACTTCAGGGCACAAAACACAAGTCACGGAAAACGACCTCAAAAGAGACGTTTTATAAAATGTCACATTCAATTTAGTAAAAATGTCAGAGTTACACAGGTTCTATTTATAATGTATTAGAAAACATTGTCAAAACGTTTGTCAAATAGTACTCAAGTTATTAAGCCTTCAAAAATATATATATCCGCGCGACTCGAATGCTCCCAATGCTCCACTAGCAAAATAGTAACCTGAAAATACATGCTAAAACGTCAACAATAATGTTGGTGAATTCATAGGTTTAAGTAAAAAGCAGTATTGAAATAATTTAAGAAATATTTCAGAAGAAAAGTAGCGTTACAACATTTAAAAGTGTTATTTCCGAAATCCATCCGAAATCCAAGTAGTGATTCAGTAAATCAAGAAGTATTTAAAAGTGGACCACAAGATCGAAGTAATGGTGGACTAAGTACATATTCCGAAGTCCAAAACAAGTAATGTAGACAAGAGAAACACATTCATCAAGTCTAAGTATATATTATTGCACTAAGCTCATGACACCGAAACCTTAACATACTTCAATCAATAGATTGGAATGCCCCGTAAAAGTAGGATGTTCTGCCAAACATCCTAGAAAGTAATCTCAAATGTTCAATGCACCATAAGTCAGCTTGTGACCCCAAAGAAAGGTGGGGATTGTCAATCCCGATAGATCTATCCACAACACTCGCGCTCACGACACTAGCAACTGACGGTCATAGATAAATAGCGAGGACTTAAGTGCAGAGAAGGTACTTAGGCAATTAATGTAATCAGGAAATAGCATACGTTTTAAAAACAATTGTGTCGTCGTAAACACATGTCTAAAATTCACGGTTTCAAATATAGGTATTCACGATCTCAAATCATGTAGTAAACAAATCAAGCTTTAGTAAAAATAATCATGTAACACTTATGTATAGAAATCAATAAGTTTGTGTAGTAAAACGAGCACATATTCTCACCCCGAAAACAGTTTAAGAAAACCATTAAAAGAGAAAAGGTGGGGCTATGAACTCACAAAGTATTGAAAGGTAAAAACACTTGTGTCCAATAGTAAAACAAGCAATGTAATTCACCCCGTAGATTTTGTAAAACAATTGTAGAAAAAGGGGGCTATGAACTCACAAAGTATTGAAAGGTAATTGTACTGTAGTAAAATATACAAGTTTGTAAACGAGCATGTATTCCCCTCGCGGGTTTATAAAACATTGAAAATATTGAAATGCGAGACTATGAACTCACCTTGAGTGAATGGAAATCAACAAGTATTCAAAATAGAAAATGCGTCACGAAGGAATCCGAAGGCAACCTAATCCAATATAGGTCGTATAAGTACTAAACACTTTGATTATTTATAGGTCGTATAGCTCATCATACTATCGTTCGGGCTATCATAATTAAGAGGTCGTGTAGTGAACGTATGAGGAGCTAGGACACTTTAAATCGTAAATCCAACAACTCGTCGATACGCCACCCCGAAGAGGCCTCATTATGAAACTCCCTAGTAATATAGTACTTTGATTAATACCACATATAGGTCTATATAGTTCAATCACCATCTAATTGTGTTTGTGAAATAATGATTAAATCCCATTTGACAAATAAATGCCATGTATTAAAGCTCGTATAATCGTTAAATAGTTCAATCGCCTTTGTAAAATAACATTTATAAAGTTTAAAACAAGTATAAATATTATTTAAGTGATTCCAAAATGTTTCGCAAAAATTTATAAAAAAAACGAACCAACACTATTCATCTCAGGAAATAGTGTCTAGTTTACAAAATATACATCCGAAAATTATGAAAATCGGCAGGTTTATGTAAAATGCCGTTCCGAACAACTTTGTAGTTTTACATTTCGACTCAATCAGACCCGAAGGCCCTCGAAAATGAGCTTCAGCAGCTGCTGAAGCGTGCACAGTTTTTCAGCTTATATATATAATGTTTGAAAACTTTGAAACGTCGTATCTTACTCGTTTTAACTCCGTTTTTAGTGATTCTTTCGAGTACGTCTTCGTAATTAAAAGTTTTATAATTATTTTCCAAGAAAAATCCATGTTTACAAGTTAAACATATCCTAATGATGATTTCACTACATAAACATCACATATGTATATAATCATATAAATAAAAAGTTAAGGGCTTAAGATAACCTTAATGAGATGATATAGGATGATGATACTTAAGTGCTAAACCCTTGTTTTCTTAATAAAACCCAAGCTTCCTTTTACTTGATTAATACTTGAAAATGCTTAGCCAATGCTTGGAAATACCTTAGAATATCTTAGGATGGATGTGTATAGATGTGTATAGGTTGTAGAAAATTTTGTATGGATTCACCAACACACCAACAACCACCACCGAGACCGATACCGCCCACACCCCCCACCCCCGGTGTGTGTGAGCGGGGGGGGGGGGGGGGTGGGGGGGGGGGGGGGGGGGGGGGGGGGGGGCGGGGGGGGTGGGGGCGGTCCACCACCCCAAACTGAACTCTACACGCATCAATACCCACAAACCCCAATACCTCCTCTCCAGGCGACACCTAAACGATCCCGCACTAAAACCACCCTTTCCTCGACCCCAGCACCAAACGTACACACCCCACGCCACACGCCGTCTAACCGATAATACTATCCCCCCCTCAATCACAAGTTACACCCTCAATGCACCCACAGCCACACAGCCCCCCACCCACACCACCCCCCCAACCCACCAACATTCCTCCCCACACCCCCCGCCTACCGCGACATGCCCTCCACCCCAACTACTAGCGAGACAGAACCACCACAAACATCCACCACCACCCAGACCACACGATACTCCAGCACTGACCACAGATAGAACTGCACGTTAAGGAAAAGCCGCCCAACTCGAACACAACCCCTGTACCAACAAAACCCACAACACCCACTACTATACAACTCTAACCACCCTCCTCGTGCATACTCTCCCCCTTCAGTTCCCGTCTCAGCCCCTCCCACCTCGCCTCCCATCAACCTAAAAACCTACACACACCCGAAATCCTCCGCCAGTTCCCACACAAACCCCCCCCAAGCACCACCACAAACGTCCTCACGTCCAATACGACAAATGGCATTGTCACAGCAACATCTCCATACTTCGCCCAAACGATCCCACACCCACACAAAGTACTGGTACGTTCCATTCTACAGGTCCCAAGACGACACACAAACGAAACACGGAAAAACACAAAGAAGACACCCATGCAACAACGATAATCCACCGCTATCCTTACACGACGACCCCAGACCTATAACAAAGGTTGTGTAAAATATACCGAATATAGTTACTAAAAAAAATGACCCGAGAAATAATACATAACCGGAGAATTTATATAACAAGAATCAAAATCAAAAGAATAGACCTAGAGCGTATTATACTACCGCATGTTTTAACATCTAAAAAGGTGATCCAATAAAAAAAAAAGGTCCAAGTAATATAATACTTTCCTCCCCGAGTATTCTATAAGAAAAAACATATAAGAATAAAAGAAACTACATAATTCGACACGCGTCCGAACATCCTCCAAAAATTGATTAAATAGAAAGTTTTCTTTATAAAAATAAACGCACGTATAAGTTACGCGATTAGATAGAATGAAATTTTCACAAAATTTAATTAGATTTCGTTTCGTTTTCGTTTAATCTGGTCGTCACGCATCTAATAATTCTTAAAGGCATTTGATTCGATCTATTCCAAGATAATAATTAAAGTAACGATATTTGTATTAAATTTACTAGGCGTAGCAATTTATAAAAATCTTGGGCATGACCTATTCGTATATTTTAACGTTATCCATATTAACAAAAATTAGCAATTTGTTTTCCCTCAATTCAATACAATGTCGCAAACCCAAACACATCTGTTTAAAACAGTTATTAAACACAAGAAACAGAAATTAATAAATAAAATTATTAATTTAACCAATATACCAAACATTTAGATCCGGTTTAATATATAAATGTATATATGAAATCTTTTTAAAGTTTTTTATTAATCCCCGATTATATACCAAACCAAACAAACCCTTTTCTGTTATAAACCAATAAAACAAGACACCATCCTACTCGGCTTAAAAACCCCAAAACCAAACACAACAACGCCGTGTTGTTGCCGCCCGCTGTCCCAAACACCCCTGTTTGGGTGTTATAACACCAACAAAACCCAAAGCGTACCCTAACTGTTGATATAAACCAAACGCTAACCCCTAACCGCTGAATACCAACAGCCCCTGCGGCTGATTTTTAAACCCACAAAAATGAAACGTCAACCCCCACCAAGCGTAAACGAAAGGAGGAAAAAACAAACCCGACAAAAAACCCACCACCCTAAAACCCCCTTAACAACCCGGCAGACACGTGAACATCACGAACAAATACCGACAACACAACAAGAAAAAACCCAACCAAAGAACACCGGAACACACAACCCACACCCTCCCCCGGCAGTTCAACAGTCCAAACCAAACAAAACTCACCAACTTAAAAAACCAACTACGACTGGAAAAACAAACAAACCAAACCAACCCGAGATGGTGCGGCCTGTCCCAAACACAACGCAAGCCCTATGGTTCTTGAAAAACAACAGAACCACACAAACCAACTCAACACCCTTGGAGGGTGGTAATATGATAACTGGTTGGACGGTGTGGTGTGTGGGGGGGGGGGGGGGGTGCAGCGGTGGTGAGAAGTGTGGTGATGAATGGAACTGCTGGGGGCGGCTGTGACGAGAGGTGGTATGATGGGTGATGAGTGAAGTGGTGGGAGCGCTATAAGTGGTATACTACTGGTGACATGGGAGGAGCTGAGATGCTATTGATGATGATGATGATGGTGTACAAAGGTGGTGTTGGTGCGTCGGGTGGTGATGGCAGCCGGAGGAGATGGGCGGAACGGTGAACATGGGC
Organism: Tanacetum coccineum; assembly: GCA_026074375.1. Classification (NCBI taxonomy): domain Eukaryota; kingdom Viridiplantae; phylum Streptophyta; class Magnoliopsida; order Asterales; family Asteraceae; genus Tanacetum; species Tanacetum coccineum. The sequence goes on from BQNB010007550.1 coordinate 60,799, forward strand.
TATCGGTCTTAGATCGGAGGGTAATGGGGAACAATTATTGGGGTGTTCTGGCCCGGAAACAGTCTCCCGCCGTAAAAGTTTTCCGGCGATGGTTGGTGGTGAGCTCCTTCGCGGCTGCCGGAGGTGAGAGAGAGGGAGAAGGAGAGTGTTATTTACTTATTTTTTTTTATAATGAAAATGAGTAATGAATGACAGTGACAATGAAAATGAAAAATAAAATATACTATAAACCTAGAAACTCGCAAAGTCAAATAGTCCAACATGACTATAAATTTAATATTCAAAACATCAAAAAGGGCCACAAGGTTACACCTTGGAGAGTGAGTTAATAAAGTATCGCCAAATTTCCTTTTTTTGCGTTTATTTAGACACAAGAAAATTCTTTCGTATTCTTTTACGTGGTAAAGCATTATAAAATCACCATTTTACTTCCATTTATATTTTTATAGCCCAAGTTTCTTCTTTTAAGATCATCGTTTTGTTTTTATCAAAAAACAGTTTTCATCTTGATTTAGTTTCGGGATTATTATTGACATAGGTAGGAAAATCACCAATGAGGCTGTAACGCAACTTGGCATATATTTTTCGGAATTTTAAATGAATATTTTAAACCCTTTGAACTTTTCGGCCGACTTGACTTTTTTGACTTTTGATATTTTATTGTCACATAAAAAACATATAACCGGTAATGTTTCTTCTCGGAAACATATTTAAATAATTAAAATCATATTAACTTGATTACACATCTCTCATGGTGCCAAATTTAATTTTTAAGCTTCTATTTGACTTGAAAGATAACGAAAGATAAAAAAATCACGTTTTCACAATCGGATCTCAAAAAGCAAATTTGATGTAAAATGAACATCCGGACAACTTTTTAGTTTTTGCGGCACCAGAGACACCCCCAACCCGAAAAAAAACAGCAGAAAATGACTAAAAATACCCTCCAGAAAATTTTGAAAACGAAACAAACGCGTACCGAAAATAAAATAAATGAAATTACATTTATTATCACACCGTTATTTAAATAAAAACTATTTAATAAATTATATTATCATTTTTATTTCTGAGAAAAAAAAAACGTTTGCTAAAAACGCAAATATTCAAGTTAAAGTTGTATTTTACGGACAAAGCTTACGGGTGATACCCGATGACAATACAAATAAATAATAAACATTTTATATAAATGTTATAAAACATTTATGAAAACTAGTCATGTAAATACTCATTTTGTGGGAAAAATTATTTGGAACGCAATGGCGCATGTTTTGTGTGTTGAATCATCCGATAAGTTGCTTAAACGAGTCTCGAACCATTATTTAACAAAATTTACACGTTAGGTCCCTGTGATAATATTTACACCAATAACCCTAGACTATTATACACTTATCATTTTTTTAAAGTTTCAACTATAAAAATATAAGCATTAGGGTTTCTCATTTTATATAAGCAAACCCTAGCCTCTCTCCTCTCAAGAACACTGCGCCGCTCTCCAGCGAGGTTTTCCCGGCCACCACCCAACCTCCACAACCGTCGCCGGCAGCCGAGGCAAACAACAACACACACCAACAACATCCCTGCCACATACCATCACAGACGTGACGCTACCACCACGTTCACACCACCATCACCATCTCTATCTCCACCACGACGCCACCACTGATCCACCAACAACATCATCGTCACCATCTCTACGCCACCTCCAACAGCTGCCTAAACCACCACCAAAGGTGCGTTTGGTTTTGCTAAACCACCAACAAGGGTGCGTTCAGTTTTAAACCACCACCAAGTAGGTGCTGTTAAAGGTGTTGAGCTGACAGACAACCACCAACAGGGGGTCGTTTGAGGCTGTTCTAGAAAAACACACCACAAAAGGGTGCGTTACGGTTTCACATCGGACAGACACCATCGAGGGGTGCGTCCGTATTTATGTGGCTTAAACAGCAAGATGCGTTTTGGTTTTTGATAAAAGCCCACTCTAGGGTGCGTTTGGTCCGCTCAAAAACACACCACAAGGATGCTGTGTTTCTTTTCTTCTCCAGATCCGCACAAAAAAGCGTGCGTGTGGTCCCTCTAAAATGACACCAAGAGGGTGCGTTGTTTTTTTGGCCTTGTTTTTTTTTTTTTTTTTTTTGGCTGTTTTTTTGCGTGGGTGGCCGCACCACATAGGGTGCTTTTGGTTTTTTAGGATCTGCAACCAAGGGTGCGTTCGGCTTTCGAAGAAGACCCAGACGAGGGTGCGTATGGGATACTTTCTCTACTCAACGTCCACTAGGGTGTGGTTGGTTTTTGAAAACAACTCCATTACAAGGGTGTTGTTTCGCAGTGTAACATAGCCGCGTCAACGATGCTGGCTGTTTTATGGTTTTGGGCTGTTATCACCTCAAACCATTCGTGGTGATTTGGTTTGGCAGTTTAACACCCACACGGAGTTGTGTTGTGTGCAAAGCCAAAAACGTATAACGATGTGTTTGGGTGAGCAGAATAAACCAATGAGTGTGCGATTGGGTTATGCAGGAAAGCAATGAAGGGTGCGTTTGGTCATTACACATAAGTTTAAATCGGTCTAATATAAATATGGTTTAAGTTATGGTAATCATATAATACCCGATGATTAAGTGTTGCTTAAAATATTAAAATATAACAACTATTGCTTAACTTATTATTTTTACGTATCACCCCTATTCGAACTCGTATAGTATATAGTAAATGTATATAATATGAGAGACGAGATGAAGAGAGTTCAATCAAATGAGAAGTTTTTCTTAAAATAAGAAGGATAAGAAGTAACTATAATCCGCTTATCCGAGAAGCATCGACTTGAGCAATGAGATGCATCCTTTAAAGAGCATTAGATGCATTATAAATGCCTATCATAATGTATGTTTTCTCTAGATTTTAATTATACTGATAGTGACGTATTTTTCTACGATTGCATATCTCATGTATTTCTTCTCTTATTTTTGGTCCTCTAGCATGTGCCAAAACATGAAAATCAATTTGCAACTATCTACAACATCAAATAACTTTCGAAACTTTATCATCTGGTGCATCTAGATAAATAGAAATGCGATCTAAATGAAAGTTCGTTGCATCTCAGCTATAGTGGTTTTAGTCACTTCTCACCACTTATTTTAATATACTTCTCACTGGATCCCTACTATATATATATATATATATATATATAGTGTGAGGTTTTTTTCAGAACCAAATAAAAGTACAGAACTGCGAGAACCAATCTCAACCTTTGATTAATATAATCAATGGATGTAACTAAATGTGGCATAACTGTAAATAGACACAACTTATTGAGTTATATCATAAGAGGGTTAAGGGCAATAATGGAAATTCATTTTAATAAAAAATCAAAACCGTCATCCCTTAACAAAAGGATCTGGGGAACGAGTTCACCTAAAACACGTTTCCATCTTCATCTCTATTTCTCCAAATCACAATGTGTGTCATTATCAAATCTTTATAATGTGTCATTATTTTTATTTGGCCATAATCATTCAAGAGTTGCTTAGTGGTAGATCCATAATAAGGTATTGATTTTATGCATTCTCATTTTCTACAACCTAAAACTCGTCATTTTCTGCAATCTAAAAGATCCATAATAAGGTATTGATCTATAACTAATGCTTATTTGATTGTATTTTATATGATATGAATAAAATTCCTCTTTAATTAATTAATCATATCTTGATTCACTTTGTGATTGTGTTTTTAATTCCTTTGATTACCTAAGTCTCGTATTTCTATGTTTCGTTGATGCACTGAATATAGTCTTGTCATACGCTTGGTCTGTACCATGTTATTTGCTTTGAATGCTTCTGTTTTAGTTTTGGTATACCAAAAATTTATTTATTGCTTTGAAATTAGGATTTATTTAAATGATTGTAATGGACTAAAAACAATCCAAGTTGCTACCTGGCATAAGAGATATAGGATTCTTAAAATTGAAATTATGTTTATGATACGTAGTTAATACTGTTGTGCATTTTGGGGATGAATAAGTTTGATTAACAAATAAGATGATTACGTGAGCTTATAGTTATCATTTTTCGAGACAACAATTTATGCCTATAGATTACACTGTTTTGATTAAATTATTTTGTACGATTTGAAAGGATTGTGCATATGTCTTTTTTACGCGATTTAACGTATCGATTAAAATTAAAAGCGAACGCGTACGAGAAAATAAAATAAATAGTGAATTTAAATAGCTTCGTAAATGACCTGAAAATACGAAATTTTACAGAAAACGTCAACAATAGTGTTGGTGAGCTCGTAGGTTTGACCTTAAACCCAAAAGCTGTGCCAATATGTCAACAGTGGACAATAGTGCTATATGACAGTAAATATATGCAAACAACCTTAGCATTACCGCTAATCAATAACCATATGTCACTTACGCACCTAAAAGGCCTACCAGCTGGAGCACTAAAATTAGGGCAGGACCCCACACAAACCAGGGTAGGCGTACCCATCCGCTCCAAACAATCATACAACACATAATATTCATATAGCAGTCATAAGCACATATCTTGTCCCAAAAACAAAACCACATTTCGCACAGATCAATTCAACACATTTCAAAACACATTTGAGTATCATTTTCCTCCAACGAAAAAACAGTAAAAAGTGGGGCTACGAGAACTCACCTCAAGCAAGTCTTTAGCAACCAAATCTCAATCACACAGCAAATGCAACGACGCCCGCACACGACCTAGTTCAGTTAATGTCCCAATTTTATCATCCATTTCCAAAACAATCTTCACGTTTGATGTATAGAGTTTAGACGCGTTGTACAATTTCTCAAAACAATTTAGTGGTGTGATGGTTGACGACATATCTCCACAATCATATCAATCTCATTACTCGATAATACATACTTATACTATTTAGAGAAAATAGATAAGTAATATAAGTAAATATTTATAATTAATAATTATAAATATATCTCGACAAGTCCATTCGGTAACCTTAGTCACTCCAAAATAATCATAATATGGTTGAAAATGAAACGTTTTCTCATAATAAACATATCAGAGAAGTTTCGAGAATAATTATATTTTTCGTCTTTTAGTGAATTTATTAAATAAATAAAATAATTAAATAATATTTTATTATTTAAAATCAAAAATAATGTTTTTAGGAAAAAATTTAAGTATAAACTTTTTATGAAATTTCGACATGACCCGTACACTCTTATAACATTTTCCAAGGTTTCAAACCTTATTTTCAACACTTTTTACCAATTCGACACTTTTCTACAAAATTTCAAAAATATCAATATGTAACGTTTACTAAATGTTTTTCCCAAAATATCGTTCAATATCACTTCGTAAACACATTTTCACTTTTAAAAGTCCATCAAAACTCTCATAACGACTAAATATCGCTTATTGGGCTTTAAGGCCCAATAAGGGTCCATTAAGATATTTATAAGTCCAAAATACGACCCAAGTCCAAAATCAAGGTCCATTTACATACATAAGCATATACTAATAAGTAAAAAATAATCTGGACCACAATAAGCCCTCCCATTAAGCCACGGCTTAAATGGACTTATTGGGCCGTGAGCCCATATGCTCAAAAATACGTATATTAAGCTTAAAAATAAGCTAGTAAGCTACGTATCGCATTTGGTTACTACCATAAGCCTCAAAAATAGTCCACAAACATACGCCACAACACAAAATAGTCAAAATCACTTTCCTAGTGATTTTGAGAAATTTTCGTGGATAATAAGCCCACAATAAGCTAAGAAATAGCTTAAAAATAAGCCTGAATAAGCTATACAAGCTACTATCAAAAATAAGCTATCTAGCAACATATATTATTCAACCATCACGACCACAACATCAAAACTACAAAAACCCTTATTTTCCTTTTTACATCCAACGAACCAAACACCCTCTTTTCATTCATTTTGTTTTCAAAAATTGATTTTCACAACGATCAACTTGTACAACTAACATCTATGCATCAAAATAAACCCAAAAGGTCAAACAAAATTTAAATTTAAAAACTTACAAGAAAATCTTTAAAAATGTATATTTCGACACGAACCGGACAACCCAAACGTTGTTTAAATGAACACCTAAACACTCGTATTAACCCGAAATATCACGTTCTCAATCAAAGTTAGAAAATTTATGGTGGATTGGTGGTGGTTTAGGGGCGGACGAACTAGACACACACACAAGTGTGTGTTTTATTTTTTTTGAAATGAAAAATGGAATGAATGGAATGCCTAGTGATAAGCATTATAAATGTACACATCTTGGGACAAGCTTGCTAAAAAAGTGCCTCCTTGTCCCCTTTTTGACCCTATTGACCGACCATGGGATCCTATGGGTCTCGGGCGGACTTTTCTTTTCATGTCGGGGTCACTTAAATACTCGTAAAACTCAACCGTAAAATTTACCCCAAAGTTAATTAGCATTTGTATTCACCTTAAAAATACTTTTCCATTAACCCTGAGTATTTACACGACATATTTACAGTTTACACCCTTCAAAACTCATTTGGACATTAACAGACGTGTCGGACTTGTTTTTCGGCATTTCTCAAAATTCACGGGTCAAACTACCTGGAATATAAATAATACCTTCCAAAAGGGATTATTAATCACAATACACCACAATTCATCACAATACTCATAAAATCACCACAATTCTCATAAAAATCACCACAATTCTCATAAAAATCACCACCGTTAACACGGTATATAATCTGAATAAACTGACAAAAGTCAAATAGTCAAAGGACTATATATGAAATATTCAGAACACAAAAAGGGCAAAGGTTACACTGATAAAGTTCTCTTTACACTTATTATGCTGATATGATTTGGGTTTGCCTTAAAACATATTTTATCTGTGAAACTCTCATATTGTTCATTCAAACAAGTGCATGATGTTGTGCTTGGATCTGCATATGCTTGTTTGTTCGTATATTCATCGATGTGGTGTCGTGCACAAGTGGAATCTTAATTGTATGCAAAGTACAACACATAACAATATGACTAATGGTTTTTCTTGACCGAAATGAAAGAAAAATAACATTCTTCTAGGATTTCTACACATAAAATGTATGTTTCCCTATTTAGAACAAATATTAAGATATAATGTAAAGCTACTTCAACAAGTTGACTATATGACTTAGTTAATATGATTATGTTTTCTTGTAAAGTCATAAACATGAAGTGTGCAATTAACTTGAAATTACTATTGAAGCCAAGAGTGGGGGTTCATAATTAATTTAGTTAATATGCTCATGCCTTCTTGTAAAGATATAAACATAAAGTTCTTGAGTTAATATTCAAAGACTTATAACGTGAAGTAAGCCGTTAAGTTGTTATGTCTTCTTGTTTAGACAAGTACCTGAAGTCCTTGAGTTGATCAAATACTTATAACGTATAGTAAGAAATTAAATTTTTTTGTCTTCTTGTCAGGACATACACATGAAATCATTGACTTGATCAAAGACTTGTAATATAAAGCATGCAATCGGTTTGAATATACAATTGATGCTAATTGGTTTGACTTAGTTGGAAAATATGTGAAGCCAAAATGTATAAGTTCATCTAATGAATTATGAGATTGTCTAACAATATCAATCCTCATGGAATACTACAATTTTACGGTATGTCCAACATGGAAAAATCAAACTCTATTGATATTGTTTGATTCTTGATGACTTTAACTACTTTACCTCCAAAGTTATCAAGGTTTGAAAATTGAGTATCTCGTGAATATACTCAATATGGTTCCAACCTAAAAGGTAAGTAAGACATCATTCTATTAATGGAATGGGAGGAATCCCATTAAGTCTCGAAAAAGTTTCTAAAAAATTTAATATCTTTTAAAATGTGTTGTTAACAAACTAGAGTCGAGAAATGTCAATGTATTTTGTATGTCCCAAATAAGAACAATGAATTGTTAACCAAGATGATAAGTATACTGAGAATAGTCTCTACGTACAAGAAGCAAGTGGGAATGCACTTGTGAATATCATACTGAGGCTGAACATATTGAGGCTGAACAAGTAAATGTTGAACCACATAATGATGTAACTCTGATTCATAAATCCGCAAGAACACTATGGAAAACGTAGAGGGGGTGAATATATTTCCGTTTAAAAACTTAAAACTCTTGTATCAAATTGCCCATCAAGTGTGACGTAATATGAAAAGTGACGATACTAGTTTATGATGATAAAGACTATATAAAGCATGAAGTAAAACATGTAGTCACAACACAAACATAAACATTAAGCCACAACATAAGCATAAGCTTAATATAAAAAGAGAACAATAAATAAAAGAGAGTGTAAAATGGACACGGTGATTTATATTGGTTCGGTCATGAAGCTCCTCTACTCCACTCCCTAAGTGCCCAACTCGAGAGTTACTTCACTTAATCAACAAGCTCCCTTCTCGGATGAGAAAACCTTACACAACATTGCTTACACAACATTGCTTACACTTTCTCTGGTGCAAAGCTAAATACCAAGTCCTAGTTTGAGGTAGAACCAACCTAACATCGCTTACACTTTTTCCAGTACAAAGCTAAATACTGACTCCTTCTTCGGGTACAACCAAACCTGTTATGTTTTATGGCCCAACACACAAACCTTTTGTTTTATGGCACAAACACATAAACCATCTAATCTAGTTTAATGATACAAATGTATAACAAAGATCTAAGACACAAATGTCTAGTGGATATGAATGTCTAATATAAATGAACTTCTTATGACAAGAAGCCTTCAAATGGATGATGATGATAAGATCATCAATCTTGTAGATCTTCATATGTGTATGCTTTATGATGGATAATAATGGCAAGATCTCTATGCTTGCTTTGGTGGATCATCATTGAAGTATGCTTACAACAAAATGAATGTTAGAATCATTATGATCATATGAAAATGAGAGTGTTTCATGTGTTTTCCTACTTATCTAAAAGAATGCAAATGTAAAGAAAATATGTATTAAAAGGGATGAGAAAATGATGAGAATTTGCTTGTTATTTATATGCAAAAAGTTCAATGTTCACCCGGATTTGGAAGATCCCTCTAAAAGGGATTCGACCATTGCAATGCAAGGGATCCGACAAGCTGGACTGCAAATCCGGATTTGGAAAGATTTTGTGATTTCAAATCTCTTAAAATCATGTGTGATCTTCCAAGATTTCCTCTAGATATGGAAAGATCATGAAGTGACAATACATAAAAGTCTACTTTGTGAGTGATATCATGCATGAGGTAAAAATCATTTTGATTTTCTTAAAATAAAAAGTAAACTTGTACATTTAAAAGTGTAAGTAAAGTTTGTAAAATAAAATGTCTAAAAGTTTAGTTATGTACTTGCAAAAATAAAATGCATTTTAGCAAGTGTAGAAATAGTGATGCATTATTATAAAATTACTTATAAATGTAAAGTGTAAAATGAGGTTAGAAAAAGAATGATTAACCTTTTAGATACTTAGTGGTTAATTAAGAGGTTTGATCATAATGCAACATAACAAACATGTGCGAACTTGTGTTGTAGCATATGAGGATTCAAGACGTTGAAAGGTGTTGGTGTATGTTGAGACAAAATATGATTACGAGTAACTTTTACATTTTAGGTTATGTATTAAAAGTTACATGTTTGTCATCAAAAAAACAAATGAGATTCTATTGATTAAATATCGTAATATTTGCGCTAACAAATACCTCAAGCACCTGAATGATATGGTTTTATATCAATGCTGAGGAGTATTAGTTAGGATATCATTGTGAACGTGCTAACTACAAAGAGGTATTGTCGGATCTTGAATCCGATAAATGACTCAAAACTATGAATGATAAGATGCAAACCATGAAAGATAATCATTGTTAGAACTTGATTGATCTTTCACCAATCGGTTAAACTATGAGGTTAAAATGATTTCTTAAGAGAGAAGACTTGTATTGACGAAAATTATACGCACATTTAATGCACGTGTTGTGACAGGAGTTTTTACTCATACTCAAGCAATTGACTGTGATTAAAACTTCCTAATACTTATGAGCATTAAATATATAAAGATAATTAATTATAATACTTGTTTTCATAAATACAAACTATGGCAATTGGATGTCAAAACTCTTTCATGAATTATTACCTTTGCGAGGGCAGTGTGTAATCAAAAGGGTTTATGAATCCGTATCATCTTTAAAAAGTGTATAAAATGCAATTATCCAAGTATGGATCAAAGCACCATCTAGGAGCTGAATCATAATTTAATTATTAAATCAATGATTTGACTTTGATTAGAACTAAGATAACTCGTGTGTACACCTAAGAGCTAGTCGGAGCACTATGTTTCTTTTCCTTAAATCACATATGGTGTATAACATATTGGTAGAAACATTATATCAAGGGTAGATGTTTATTCTTAGCTTGGAATGAAGTTTCACTTGAGAGATTTAAGAAATAAAACATACAACTTTGGAATATGTATGTTTATTGGAATAAACATATGCGATTAATAAGTCTAACACAACATGACATATCATTGAGCGAGTCTGAATGGATATATCTAGGGGTGTGCATGGTTTGGTTTGGTTCCGTTTTTTACTAAAACCGAAACCGAACCAAAATATTCGGTTTTTATATAACCCAAAACCAAAACCGCTCGGTTTTTGGCGGTTTGGTTTATTATCGATTTTGGCTTGGTTTTTTGGATTGTAACCGTTTGTATTTGAGCGTGACCAATTTATACCAACAAACTTGTTTGGTATGCTCATTGTTTGCCCGGTCTTATCTGTCCTTGGTGTGGTATGATTGTTTTTTTCGTATATGCGACATCTTTTTCCCTTGCTTGTTTGGTCCCTTGTGTGCTTTGTGTGGCTCACCCTTAGGTTTTTTAGGTCTTTTTCTATTTTGCCATGTTTTAGTGATTTTTCTTTGCTTTGTTGCTCTTTGTGCTCCTTTTGTTCTCTTGCTTTGGTATGCCTTCTTGTTTTCTTTCATGCATGTCGTTCGTGTCTGCCCGCTCATTTTTTTGCTTCCTCTATTGTCATGGGTTCTTTGCATGTTTTGTAATTTGTGCTTTTAGTGCTTTGCATTTATCTACTTCTATGCTTCGCCTTTATTGTCATGTGTCTTTGCTTGCCTTTTGTTTTCTGGCTTCTGTTTCTTCTTCTACCTTGTTTCCTTTCACTATCATGCTCTCGTATAAATAAATAAATAATTACATTATAAATAAAACTAAAATATTTGGGCATTCTTTCGCTCTCTTGTTTTCTTTTTCTTAACCGGAGTGTGGAAACTAGAAGGAGGGGTTGAATAGTTTATAGGTTAATTAGCGTTTTAAAATTTTACTTCTAAAATTTGTTAGACCCGAGTATATGTTTAATCAACCAACAATATGAACCAACGGTATAACTATTTACTAGCAATAGCTAAACAAACAATAAGTAAGAATCACAACAATATAAAGAGATGAGAGAAGGAACAATCAAACCAAGACACCAAGATTTATAGTGGTTCGGCTACGAAGCTCCTCTTCGCCCTACTCCACTCCCCGAGTATCCTACTCGAGATTTCACTATGTCAACAAGCTCCCTTTAGGCGGAGAAAATCATTTACACGTCGCTTACGTTGTTTTTTGACACTAAGCTAAATGTCGAGTCCTAATCTTAGCTAGAACCAATCTACCACTTCACAGGTAATACACACTCACAAGATCTACACTATCAGATTTACACACTATCTGATTTGCACAAACACACAAGATAATCAATATAGAGATTTGGTTCTTAGAAGAAAAAAGAAGAGATCACTAGACTATAGCAATTCGTTTCTTGGCGAATACGAATGTTCTTCTCTTGCACTTGATAGAGAGGGGAGGAAAGATGAGAAAGAAGAGATTGAATCACTTGAAACAAGATCAAACAATGTTAGTGATCAAGAGATTTAGTGAGAGAAAGACTGTTTTTAGAGAAAGAAAGAATACTGAAAAAATTCATGCAAAGAGGTCTATTTTTCAGCTGGGAATAGTGCAGTATCTATAGGCAGGAAACCCCAATGGTAACTGATGGCGGTCCTGGCAGTCCTAGATATATCTGGGGGCCGCCAGGCCTATCAGGGGGCCGTCGTAGACTGACACTCCCTTTTTTGTCTGTTAGTAGGGAATGTTTTATCTGGTATAGAAGGTTCTATTTTGGGGGGGAAATCATATTTGAATTTTTATGTTTAAATAAAACATTTCTTTTATTTAAAAAGTATTTTGTATATATTTATTTATGTAAAAATACTTTTGTGAAAATGTGAAGGTTAAGAAAAAATATTTTCTTGATCACTTAAACATGGTTAATGATATGTTTATACATACCTTAAGTGATTTGCATTAGAAATGAAAATTATCGATTAATAATTTGTAAACGTTTATTTTTATCATAAACCTTTTTACATTTTGTTATCCTCAAAACATCGAGAAGTCAAAAAATATAAATAACGTTTTTAGACATTATTTGTATTAACAATCTCCCCCTTTTTGATGATGACAAAATATAAACTCATTTTATGTAAAAATAAAATATTCAAATTATTAATGAGTTTTAATCCATTTCTCCCCTTTTTTTTGTCAAAGTCAAAAAGGATGATCATCGAGTTGTAGAGAGAAAGAAATCGATGATGCCAAGACTCCTCCTCGTTTGGGGCACCAAGGGAACGATCTTATGAGATTATTGCTACAAAACAAGGTGAGAAGTACAAGTGCAAGAAAATATTTCCAAGTAGTAGTAATATAACAATCTATGCAAGTAAACCATAAAGAAGTTTCATTCATCACTTAAAAAACTCATACAAGAAACATACTACATTAATTCTTACTACATAAGATAGATAAAGTTAATACTACATAAAGTCCTAGATGATCCATGATTCATAGGAAGTGACTTTGAGCAAAAGGTTAGGGTGACACATTATGAGGTGACATGATAAAATGTTTAAGGGTGAGGTGGAGAAAGTGATGCAATGGCGGTAGTGAGAAGATACTCAATGTGAGCAAACATTAAGTTCATCTCATCATTGTGAAAGCAACAAAGACAAGTTGACCCATGATAGTCATGATAGTTGAAGTAAATATGGTGACCCATGAGAGGTGGTTGAGGTGGTGGTTGTGGTTGTGGTGAAGGCGGTGAAGGGGTATTAAGAATGTGTTCAAGAGGAGTGATTGGTGACAATGAAAGAGTGATATCTAAGAAAGGACAACTTTGGAGTGGAATTGGGTGTGAGGGTCTTGGAGGTGCATCCATGATATTATCAAGAAAAGGATTGGATGGTTGAGGAGAGAGTGTGTCATTAGAAGTAGAAGATGAGGATTGAGGTTTTGATTCAAACGAGGAAGAAGTAGTAACAAAGGTAGATGATGTATCTTTGGTTGATGGAGTTTTTGATGGTGCATTAGGTAGAGATGGAGAAGAGGATGTTGTTATAGGAGAAGGTATGGTAGTGGCATCTTCATCACTAGAAATGTTGACAAATAGTTGTCTAGGTGGGATGATGGTTAGTTTTATTTTCTTAGAAGGGTTAGAGGAGGAAGCTTGAATGGAAGCCATGAAAGTAAGGTATGAAGGAGGTAAAGATGATAAGAAGAATGGTGAGGATGAGTATTTAATTTAGAAGGAGTGTATTAGAGAGGTAAAGCATAAGGATTAGAAAGGGAGATTCCAAAAATGGTTTAGCAAAATGCAGAAGATGTAGTTGGGTCTAGAAGAGGATAGTCAACTGCACAGAAAATCAGGAGACACAGTAAAAATTATGTGACTCCTGTTGGCGGTCCCATATATATTGTGGCGGTCCCAGATATATTTGGGGGTTGCCCTATATTTATGGGGGCCGTTTTCTGGAGAAACAAAAATTTTCTAGTTTGTCCTGATTATTGTAAATCTTGTGCAGAAAAACTTTCCCAGAATTTCCCTTTTGCAGTCAATCCTATTTCACCATGAATCATCTAATACTTCCTAATAATCAAATTCACAGCTAGCTATCCTAAATTCTAATAGAGAAGCACATATAGGCATATTGACTAGGAAATAATCATGCATAATATCATAGAGATAACCATAGTGTATCAAAGTGCATGCAATCAAGGTTTAGGATGATAAAGTGGAATGATCATCCAAGGCAAGTTATGTTGCCCATACTACGTACTAAAGGACTACTAAATAGCATAAGTTCAAGTACCTAAGCATAGATGGCAATAGTAAGTACCAACAAGCATAATAAAGTAATAAATATAAGTATATTGTCTTATAGCAATTTTCCAAATTGCTCACTTCTTCTTCTTTCCTTTTAACAAATTCTTGATGCCTTACTGATTGACCTTAATCCACCACGATGCTCATCTCGTAACTAAACTTGACGATTGAGGATTTTGGTTTGACGGGTGTAAAATGGTTCCATGTCAGGTTCAACATTGGTGGGTTTTCAAAGACTCGAGGAACCTCATTTGTTAATGAATTAACAAAACGAGTGGGGGAAGGAGTGCTTGCACGCGAGGTCCCTTCGTCATTTCCATCATCATCATCATCATCATCGTTGAGATGAGAGGAGGATGGTTGATCGAAGGCAGAGGAAGAAGCAGTGGATTGACGACCTCTTCTCATGCCATAATCCTTTCGGGTCTTTCGCTCTTGTTGAGCAGTAAGAGGATACATGACACAATCGTACAAGACATAAGACTCGTTAAACAACTTAGGAATTTCACCCATGACATATTTAAACAAGCGAGTCAATAACATAACATATGGTAGTATCAACCTAGCTTGTTTAGTGACAAACTCCATTCGTTTTGCAATAAAATATGCAAGATTGAAATTTTCAGACTTTGCGACATAATATAGCATATAACAAAGACATGCGGGAACGTGGTCCTGATTACCCCCCAGACAAAATACATTTTCCCAGATAATTTTGACCCAAGGTTTCATGGTTGACACGATTTCACGAGTTATAATTTCATTTTCCTCGACAAGAATGACGATTTTATGACGAATACGAGTGATCGGACCCTCCTGTTCCTCTTGAATATAGTTTTTAATTTCATCAAGACAAGGAGGGTCAGTTTGATATGGACCACCTATAGGGACACTATATCGCAAGTCGTCAAGTGACCACTTGTCGGTAAAAACACACTCGCCCTTGTAAGGTATACTAAGAATTTGACCGAATTCTTCAAGAGTGTATGAAAAGAAATTATTTTGGATGACAAATTGGATTAACATTTAACCTTTATATGAATAATCTAGGTGGTGTTGACTATAGAACTCAAGGATGAAGCGAGGACAAATTTGTTCATTTATTTCAAGAAGACAATCAAACATAATGTGACTAAACATTGACCTGACATAGACAAGGTCTGCAAAGCTTGGATAAACCACCCGACCCTCATGAATGCAACGACTTTCAAGGTTTCTTAGCATTTCTTTTAGAGGTAAAGTATATTCATGTGAGACTATATGAATGTAGTTTCTTGTGTTATGATGGTCTTCGAAAGTTTTGCGAGGCATTATTACCTAGATAAAAACAACCAAAGTCATATTTTATTATCTTATATTTGTATTGTTATTTTGAACTCGTGCCTAGTGTGTGCCTATATGTAACAAATGTGGAGTAACGGTTAACTCGACGTATAAATAAAAACCTAAGAGTTAACCCAAACGCTCCTTAGTTTGATTTTGCTCATCCAAACATGTCAAAAAATACATATGAATTATGTATCTCGACTTTTGTTCATGAGATCATTATGCATGTGTGCAAAAACTTTTTTAGAATGTATTAACAATGCATACATGCAATTTTATTATCTTCCTAACGTGAGTGATTTTGAAAATAAAATTAGGGTTTTGTGCGAGAATAATTTTTGACAAACACACTTCAATCTTGCAAATCCTATGTCTACGGGAAGCATGTTAGTTATACATTGTGTTATTGTAGTCCTAATTGCACATAAACACAAGGAAAATGAAAATCCCCAATTTTGAATTTTTGTTCAACATGAACCCTAGACACAAATTGGAATGAAAATAGATGAAATGACTTACAATTGATGATCTTTGTGGTGTTAGGATTGATTATTAATGTTGATTTGATCTTTAATTAGTGTTTTGGTGGTTGATTTTAAGGTTTTTGAGGTTTTGAGTCTTGGTTCGTCAATGGTAGAAGAGAGGGGGTGTTTGTTTCTGTGTTTTACAAAATGAAAGGGTGACAGACATATGGTCTCGTCTGGTGGCGGTCCCATATCGATATGGGGGCCGCCCGATTTAATCTGAGGGCCGCAGGAGATATAGGGGCCGCCCTCAGTTGAGGGATTTTGGACTAAATTTTGACAGAAATTTTACAAAGAGGAGTGACGTTTTAATTTGCATTTCGCGAATTATAAATATCTAACTAGCTTCGGATGATGTAGTTAAATTGTCACGACGCGGAATGGAACACGGACTAGAATCGAGACAGAATAAAGAGAAGACGATTTATGGAATGTGTTCCATCATTCCTAAACCAAGACGTAGATAGTTAAACGAATCACGTTTAAGGGGTTTAGTAAGAATGTCGGCGATATTGTCGACGAATGGCACTTTTTTGATAGAGATATGTCCTTTCTGGACATTATCACGAAGAAAGTGGTGACGTATTTCAATGTGTTTAGTACGAGAGTGTTGCACCTGGTTTTTGCTAAGGTCAATCGCGCCTTTGTTGTCGCACATAGTCGAAACGTCGTCGAGTCTAATGTCGTAGTCGATGAGAGCTTGTTTCATCCATAGTGCTTGTTGACATGCCTTTCCAACGCTTACGTATTCGGCTTCGGTAGTGGATATAGCAAGAGCGGTTTGTTTCTTCGAGAACCAGGATGTCAAACAACATCCCACAAACGTACAAATACCTCTAGTGCTCTTTCGGTCCACATAATCTCCCACATGATCAGAGTCGGCATATACTACGGTTTCTATGTCGGTCCCCTTAGGATACCATAATTACAAGTGCGTAGTGCCTTTAATGTATCGGACACAAAGGCAGACATTAAACATGATATCGGGTCTACTTGCCGTTAGGTATAATAAACTACCTATCATGCCTCGATACTTGGTACTATCTACCTACTCACACTCTTCATCTTTCGTGAGTTTAGTATCGGAGGACATAGGGGTTTTCATTGGTTTAGAATCTTCTAAGCCAAATTTCTTAAGCATTTCTTTAAAATATTTAGATTGATTAAAGAAGATACCATCTTCCATTTGTTTTATTTGTAATCCAAGGAAGAAGTTAAGTTCACCCATAATGCTCATCTCGAACTTGTCATGCATGATTTTGGCAAATTCATCACACATGTCTTGATAAGTCGAACAGAATATAATGTCGTCGACATATATTTGAACAATGATGGGATTTGAACTTTTCTTCTTAGTAAAAAGTGTGTTATCTACCATTCCCATTTTATACTCATGTTTAATTAGGAAAGCTTTCAATCTATCATACCAAGCTTTGGGTGCTTGTTTAAGACCATATAAAGCTTTCTTTAGTTTATAAACATGATCTAATTTCTTGAAGTCAATGAATCCCGGAGGTTGTGCCACGTATACCTCCTCATTGATAAAATCGTTCAGGAATGCACTTCTTACATCCATTTGGAATAACTTAAAATCTAAAGCACAAGCATAAGCTAATAGTATTCTAATTGACTCAAGTCTAGAAACTGGGGCATAATTTTCATCATAATTGATTCC
The DNA here is from genome assembly GCA_026074375.1 of Tanacetum coccineum. Taxonomy (NCBI): domain Eukaryota; kingdom Viridiplantae; phylum Streptophyta; class Magnoliopsida; order Asterales; family Asteraceae; genus Tanacetum; species Tanacetum coccineum. The sequence goes on from BQNB010007550.1 coordinate 78,568, forward strand.
CTCTTGTTGATTATAGCCTTGAGCAACTAACCTAGCCTTATTTCGAGAAACGACACCGTTCTCGTCTAACTTGTTTTTAAACACCCACTTGGTTCTTATGATTGTCATATTCCTAGGTTGTGGAACTAACTCCCAAACATCATTACCAATGAATTGATTTAATTCTTCTTGCGTGGCGACTATCCAACTTTCATCCGTTAAGGCTTCATTCACATTCTTAGGTTCTATAGTTGATATAAAACAAAAGAAGTTACATTGGTTTTGGGCTTGTGACCTAAGGGTTCTTTGGTTAAGGTTTTCTATGACATTTTCTAATGGATGGTTCCTAGATTCCTTAATATTGACTATTTCATCAATTTCTAAAGTTTCATCCTCAATATCATTTTCTAAGTTTTTCTTTTCGGTAGCCTTAATAGCTTCTTCTTCATCTAAGTCATCATCCACCAAGGGTGATGTCTTAGAGGGTGGAGGAGTTTCATCGAATGTCACGTTGAGTGATTCTTTGATTTTCCTAGTGTGTTTATTAAGGATGATGTAGGCTTTACTATTTTGTGAGTAACCTAAAAAGACACCTTCGTATGACTTTGGGTCAAACTTAGTGAGGTAGTCTTTAGCGTTTAAAATGAAATTTTTACTTCCAAACACTCTAAAATAATCAAGAGTAGGTTTCCTACCTCTTAGGAGTTCATTAGGTGTTTTTCCTAGGATGGATCTAATTAGGATTCGGTTGAGAATGTATGTTGAAGTATTTACATTACACCAAAACTTTTGTGGTAACGATTGTTCATTCAACATAGTCCTACTCATTTCTTGAAGTGTCCTATTTTTTCTTTCAACCACGCCATTTGATTGAGGAGTGCGTGGAGCCAAGAAGTTGTGTGTAATTCCATTGGCATTACAAAACTCTCCAAACTGCACCTCATTATCAAATTCCTTACCGTGGTCGGTTCTTATTGACACTATTGTACATCCTAATTGGTTTTGAATTTTCTTACTAAATATCTCGAATTGATCAAAGGCTTCGGTTTTATCTTTAAGGAATCTAGTACAAGTATACCTAGAGTAGTCATCTACTATGACTAAGGTGTAGTGGTTTCCTCCATAACTCTGTACGATGGATGGACCAAAGAGACCCATATGAAGGAGTTCTAAGCATCTAGTCGTTGAGACCATATTCTTAGCTTTGTGACTAGCGTGAGCTTGTTTTCCAATTTTGAAAGCATCATAGAAGTGTTGATCAAACTTAAGCTTAGGTAAGTTTCTAACTAATTCTTAGATGCTAACGATTGAATGAGACGCATATTAGCGTGACCTAATCTCCTATGTCACAAAGTGGAGTTCTCATCAATTGTTGCAAGACAAATTTTGTCTTTTGGCTTATTTCCTAATTTCATCACATATAAGCCTTTCTTCCTAATACCTCTACCTATAACCTTACCATCCTTAGTAATTTCACTATCATGTTCAGAGAAGGTTACTTTACACTTATTATCACATATTTTTCCTACACTTAGCAAGTTAAATCTTAAGTTATCAACATGTTCTACATTATCTATATTGAGAGAGTCATTAGAAATCGTACCTTTCTAATGATGTTACCGCGAAGATTACTACCAAAAATAACGTTACCTCCATTGTATGCCTTGTAAGTGGAGAAGAGCTTTCGGTTACCTGTCATGTGTTTAGAGCATACGTTATCTTTTATCCATTCATCAGGTTCCAAGTCGACTCCAAGGCATATATGTTTATTTAAGACAACAATTCAAACATTTGGTCCCCAATATCTCATGGGTCCAAAGTTGTTAGTGCTAAACATCACTTGCATTTGATGCAATTGATTAGGATGTGGAAATGGAAGACACATTTCTCATGGCATGTAACTTTGACGTTGGAAGTTGTTCCAAGTTATGGGAGAGCTATGAGGTTGGTTTTGTCGACCAACATTTCTTTTTTATTGCAGTGTCTTAGGACGAGGATAATTATTATTGACTCTTCTAGGTGGTAAGGTTTTTGATCTAAAGTTTTGTAACATTTCACATTTTCAGGTCATTTCCCGACTCAATTATTTTCATTATTTATTTTTAGGGTTTTACGCGTTCGCTTTTAATTATTATCTTATAGTTAAATCGCGTAAACTAAAAATCATCATTCAACGTAAACGGACACCAAACAAGTTAAAGTTTACATCAAGAAAGTGTTATAAGATTATTAAGAGTATAATTTATAACTTTTCATAATTTATTTTTATTGGTTACGTAAAACGTTTACGTTTCACAATAAAATACCTTTAGGCATACCCGGAAGCACCTATACCTATCTATACTCAAACCAATACCCACTTTTATACCCAATACATAAAAATTAATTCCTTTTCTACTTATAAACAAAGAAAACCGGATCCAACATGTATGTATATGAAATAAAACCAAAACTCTTCACTAAGTTATACTTTACAACTCATAAACCTTACAAGAAGTACCATGTATCCCATGTATCCATAAATTGGCACTTCACTTGTACCCTACTCCCATTTTCAGCCGTGGAAGGGTCATGGGGAGGAGGAGAAGCCTCTTACACCATGTACTTAAACCACCAACACCCCATGGTTTCCTTTTAGGTGGTTTAAGGTTTCAATCATGATATAAATAGAAAGTCCAAGGTACCTTGCTCATTTACATACTCCAACAATTAACTTAAACATAAAAACTCTCTCCATATTCAACCAAAACCTATGGCCAAACATTTCCCATTAGGGTTTCATATTCTTTGATTTTATAAAGCATTCCAAGTATTCTAGGGTTCATTCTAAGATCATCTAAGTTTACTCAAGGTTATTACAAGCTTGTATTTGGGTTTAACACGGATTAATCAAGAAAATATATTTAGGGTTTTCTTGATTAGGGTTTTGGATTTGGAAGCCTTGCTAGGGTTTTTATCTTGTGTTCATCATTCCACATCTCTTCTATAAGGTCTAATTTAAGAATTTCATTTCCATTCATTCATTATCTTATGTGCATATACTTGTTATATATGTTAAACACCACCTAGGTTCATTATTATGATTTATGGAATATTACAAAGACATATGTAATTCGAATTTTATGTACATGTTGGTGAAATGATACTTAAAATGGAAGTAAACATTCTATATAAGTGTAAATTAATTTATAAGTTTAGTTTGTAAATTAGTTTGTATTGAAAGTTTTATTTACAAGTTTATGTATAACAATATCATGAGGACATGGATTTCATTTGGACAAGTATTGTGGACATTTATAAGACTTAATATATGTGAGAAATAGGGTATAACACTTGGTGAAAGAATGATGCAAAGTTTCTAAATAAAAGGAGTTATAAAACTTGTTTTATTAATCACAAAACCCTAATTAATTTTATATACCTACTGTTAGAATTCATTTAATAAAGTATGGATTTTATATTTTATTCAATTAGTAATTATCACAAAGATTGTAAGCATATAAGAAACTTGAAAAACCGAGCAATAACGAAGGGGATATGACATTTTTAAGGTTACAATAATTAAATGGATAAAAGTGATTTTATAAAAGTTATTTTATACAAATACCTACTATTACAGATCAGATATATAAAAATAAATATTTTATAAATATAGTACTTTTTATAAGGAATCCAAGGACGTAAGAAACTCGAAAAACGGATTTAAAATGAAGGTGATAAGTTATTTACAAGTTTAAGTTAAAAAGTATTTTTATAAAAGTAAATTTATAAAAATAAGTTACTGTTCACGACAGTATACTGTTGGAAAATAATTTTCATAAATAGAGTTTTTAATTACGAAGACGTGGACATAGGAATCACTAAAAACCGAATTAAAACGAACGAGATACAATTAAAATACGATTTCAATAATTAAAGTTATAAAAAGTATTTTTATAAACTTCCACTTACTTGGTTACTGTTCATAACGGTAACAAACCATATTATAAATATAAAATTTGATTAGACTTTTCAAATACGAATCCATACATGTAAATAACAAGTGAAACGGATTAAATATGAGTAAGTTATGACTTTTGGAAGGTTACGACGATTAATTATATAAAAGTAGTTTTATATAATTTTATAAAAACAATTAGAACTACTGTTCATCAGGGGCATAAATATTATAAAAATAATATTTTGATATATTTTCTTAATATGGAGCCATGAATATAAATAACGTGAAAAATGGAGTTTAAACGATAAAGATATAAGGTTTATAAAACCGTATGCACTATTTTTACTTTTGTGCACTATTTCATAAAAACAATTAAACCAATTATATAATATTATTATATAATCAATAATAATATTAAAACATGTATTATTAACAAGCAATCAATTGTGGGACAAAAACCACACTCTATCTTACGGATACAAATACAAACACATTTATTCAATAACGATGGACTTCCCTATGCGCGGTAGCCCCTTGCCATCTTCTGAATATGTGCAGGACCTGAGCACCTACCGTTTCCTGATTACGTGACCGGTCCTGACACCCACCTCACATTGTTTGAGAGTACCATACGTACTGAGCTGAGTACACGAGTACTTAGATTGCCATCGATGCTGAGGCACCCTTGGAGGACCAGCCTCTACCTGCTGATGCCTCACCTACCGCCTTATCACTAGGAATGTGGCAGAACTCGATCCGGATGAGGAATTCGAAGGAGGATCTCGGAGGAGGGATCATGTAATTTATCCCACTGACGGATGGGTGATGATGATGAGCCCTCCGATGATGATGATGATGATGATACTGATGACGAGGATGAGGAGCCCTTTGAGGACGAGGAGGAGGAGCACCTAGCTCCGGCCGACCCTTCTGCTGTACCTGTTGTTGACCATGTTCCCTCAGCTGGGGATACAGAGGCATTTGAGACGGATGAGTCTGCACCTATACCTAGATCGCCTTAGATTAGGATCCTCTCTTGACTAGGACACGTTTCGTAGGGTTACGGAAGGACTGTTCTAGACTTGGAGCCACCTCATGTCACCCATCCATGGAGGAGCGTATTGTTGGTATGCTGTGCTCCTGCCACCACTAACACACCACTCTCCACTATCACCTGGTCACCATCACTATCTCAGCTTCCCTTTCCACCACTATCCCACTCACCATTATCACTACATTTACCACTCACAGTACCCCACATCGACTTACCGTTACCATCTTCACTGACTACCACCACTACCAGACTCATAGTTATATCACCACCAGTTCGAATCATAGGGAGGACTATTCCCGAAGCGAGTTACCACCTCGTAAGAGGTTATGTCGCCAACGCTCCCACATCGATGGTATGAGTGGGGGAGCAGTTCGATGCTACTCCTAGAGACCTCTAGATGGTGCATAGAGCCAAAATTATAAGTTTATCGGCACTCTGATGCCGAGTATCAGGACGTCGGAGCCGAGGAGGTCGGGGCGCTTATGTGGCATCTAGGGATGTTTGGTAGAACCCGACAGTTGCTGTTGAGGATGGTAGCACCGTACTGATCCCTCGAGGGGGTCAATGCTAGAGTGACCGAGCTTGTTGCGGTTTAGGGCAGGGACAACACACCCCGGATGTTTTGCTGTGATAGAGGTCATCTCAGGATAGACAGACTCAGTTATTTCAGAGTGTTGATGGATTGGTCGAGGATAGGCATTTTCACTATGAGACTGCACGACTGTTGGATCGGGAGGCCCTCGTTTCCCGAGAGGCTTGGGCACATTCCGTTGGGTTGAGTTCGGCAGTTCACTATGAACTGCAAGCATATAGGACTCATACCCAGATGCAGGATTACCGTATCGCCTCACAGGAGTCACTGATGACGACATTGATTGCACAGGTTTCAATCATACAGGGACAGTTGTAGCAGGCATTGGGACTAGATTCGGCAACTTTCATGGCTAGAGGAACCGACTCATGCAGATGGATCCCTACGGGGTGGTAGTAGTTCTGCCTAGGTTTACATTTTTATGTCATATTCATAGCTATCATTATGTTAGCCGGCTAAGTATTATGGGTTTTATACCCAACTAGCACGGTAGTAGGATTTTGTATTTTTCATTTCTTGTATCAGACAATCATGTATGTTTTCCCAGTTATATATGATGTGTTGTATTATGTCATGTCGATCTCAATTCTATTATGTATTGTGATCCCAGTCATGTTATATAATCACTGTGTGATGTGATCTTGTTATATATAATGTGTTGTATTATGTTATGTCGATCTCAATTTTGTTATGTATTGTGATCCCAGTCATGTTATATAATCACTGTGTGATGTGATCTTGTTATATATATGTTGTACCCATGTCATGTGTTTGATGTTTTTGAAAACTCACGTGTTTAATATTTACTGTGATTAGAACAATATGCCGCCAAGAAGATCCTCTGCTACTGCAAGGGCTGCTACTGCTGCGGCTGCTACCCCTATGACAGCTGCTGCTGTTGAACAGCTAATCGAAGCAAGAGTGTCTGCGGCACTTGCTAACCATGAAACTCTTCGAAATAGCACTAATGGTCATGGCGACGGAAGCCACAATTCTGAAACTGGAATTAGAGGAACTGTACGCACTCCCCGTGAGTGTACGTACAAGGATTTTCTGAATTGCAAGCCCCTTACTTTTAAGGGTACTGAAGGAGTGGTTGTGCTATCACAATGGTTCAAGAAGATGAAAGAAGTGTTCCATATCAGTAACTGCGTTGTGGAGAACCAAGTTAAGTTAGCTACATGCATCTTTCCTTGGAAAGTACCTGAATGGTGGAGTTCTCCCACATGAAGACTGTCACTCAGGATGTTGCTTATGCTATGGACTGGAAGGCACTAAAGAAGATGATGACAGTCAAATACTGCCCAAGAGGTGAAATCAAGAAGTTAGAAATTGAGCTCTGGAACCTAAAAGTAAAAGGTACTGATGTCGCAAGTTACACTCTGCGTTTTCAAGAGCTTTCATGATAGTGTGCGAAAGATGTTCCCTCGTGGAATCAGAAGAAGTTGAGAAATATGTTGGTGGACTTCCTGATATGATTAGGTGAATTGTAATGTGTCATGTCAACCCCCTAGACGATGGATGAAAGCATTGAGATTGCTAATGACCAGTGGATCAAAAGTCCTCATATTACTGAAAGGCAAGCTGAGCAGAAGAGGAAATTGGGGGGGGGGGGAAGGGGGGTTTAATGCTGGAAATACAATCGGATGGCTCCAAACAACAAACAAGCGAAGGACACTGGGAGGGCTTACACTGCTGGGCCTGGTGAAAAGAGGGAGTACACGGGATCATTTCCCTTGTGTACAAAATGCAACTATCACCACAAAGGTCCATGTGCTCCCAGGTGTAATAAGTGCAAGAAGATCGGTCATCTGGCTCGTGACTGCAAAAGTTATGGTCCCAATGGTAATAATAACAATCGTGGGAACTTCAGAGGATAAACTCAGAATGTTGTCACTTGTTTGAGTGTGGCGTTCAGGGTTCCACTTCAAGAAAGTCTGCCCGAAGCTGAAGAATGGAAATGTATTTAATCAACGTGGCGACTGGCAATGCACAATGCCTACGGTTTATGTGGTGGAAATGCCGGGCAACAAACCCAGACTCAACGTCGTTACGGGTACTGTTCCTCTAAACGACGCTAGTTTATTTATTTGATATCTGGCTGCGATAGAAGTTTTATATCTACTACATTTAGTTCCCTAATTGATATCACACCAACTACATTAGACCATTATTATGATGTTGAACTAGCCGACGGGAAAATAATTGGGATAAACACTATCATCTGGGGTTGTACATTAAACTTCTTAGACCATCCATTCAACATCAACTTAATGCCCGTAGAACTTGGTAGCTTCGACGTCATAATCGGTATGGACTGGTTGTCAAAGTACCACGCTCTCATTGATTGTGCCGAGAAGATCGTTCGTATTCCCTGGGGAAATGAAACCTTAATTGTTCATGGTGACGGAAGTAATCAGGGAAACGGGACTCGTCTTGAATCCATTTCGTCACCAAAACTTTAAATATTTGTTTGATAGGACGATACATGCTCTTTTTGCCACATGTTACTACGAAGGAGCTGAAGACAAGTCAGGGGGAGAAGCGGACTTGAGGATCGTACCATCATCGAGATTTTCCTGAAGTATTTCCTGAAGATTTGCCAGGTATTCCACCGACTCGACAAGTGGAATTTCAAATCGATTTGGATGCTGGGGTCTGCACCTGTAGCACACGACCCACCCTATCGATTGTCCTTCCAAATGAAAGAGTTGTCAGAACAAATGCAAGCAACAATCGACAAGGGCTATTATAGACCCAGTTCCTCACACCCTTGGTGGAGCTCTAGGTCTTGTTTGTCAAAAAGAAGGATGGATCATTCTGGATGTGCATTGACTACAGGGAATTGAATAAGCTGACGGTGAAGAATCGTTATTCTCTCCCAAGGATTGATGATTTGTTTGATCAACTACAAGGATCTAGTGTTTATTCGAAGATAGACTTACGATCGGGTTATCATCAGCTTTGAGTACGTGAAGAAGATATTTCAAAGATGGCATTTAGGACTTGGTATAGTCATTACGAGTTCCAAGTGATGCCATTTGGTTTGACAAATGCACTTGCGGTATTCATGGACCTCATGAATCGAGTGTGCAAACCATACTTGGATAAGTTTGTAATTGTCTTTATCGATGATATACTAATTTATTCAAAGAACAAGAAGGAACATGAAGAGCATCTTAAGGCAAATTCTGGAATTTGTTAAGAAAGGTGGAGTTGTACGCTAAATTCTCTAAATGTGAATTTTGGATTCCTAAGGTACAATTTCTCGGGCACGTGATTGATAGTCAAGGCATTCACGTGGATCCTGCCAAGATCGATTTTCATAAAAGATTGGCATTCTCTAAGACTCACATTAGAAATTCAGTCAATTTTTAGGTCTTGTTTGGTTGCTACTACGTCCAGTAGCAACGAAGATTCATTGAAGGGATTTTCAATACAATCGCTAAGCCAATGTCACAAATCTCACTCAGAAGAAATAAGCCTTTGAATGGGGTGACAAGCAAGAAACAGCCTTTCAGACATAAGCATAAGTAGTGTAGGCAACCCATCTTAGCGCCTCTCAAGGAGTCTGAGAACTTTATTGTTTATTGCTAATGCATCACATAAAGATTGGGTGCGGTGTTGATGGCAAAACAAAAGGTGATTGTTATGCATCACGAACAGATAGAAGATTCATGAGAAAAATATTACTAACCTGATATGGAATTGGTGTAGTGGTGTATGCTTAAGATTTGGAGCATACTTGTATGGAACTAAGTATTACGGTGCTTTACCGATCATAAGAGGCTACACACTTACTTGACCAAAAGGAGTTGAATATGAGGCAACAGACGTTGGTTAGTGTTGCTCAGTGATTTCGCGATTATGAGATTCGTTATCACCCTGGGAAAGCAAATGTCGTTGCTGACGCTTTGAGCAGGAAAGAGAGAATTAAACCATTAAGAGTTCGAGCCTTAGTGATGACTATTGGTTTGGATCTTCCCAAACAAATCTTGAATGCTCAGACCGAAGCACAAAAACCAGAGAATCTCAAGAACAAGATGTTAGGGTGGTGTATGATCAAGAAGGATGTTACCGAAGGAAAAACGTTTGGAACCCGCGCTGACGGAACCTTATGCCGTAAACTGTAGGTCCAAGTTAACCAATTTATACACCAATTTGTATAAACCTTTGGTTAAGAAACTAGAACTTTATTAAACAAGATCAACAGCCCACAATATGTTTACCACTGATGGAGTAAACCCGATATACCAAACTTGAAACTGAAGTAGAATTCCCCGTTCTTGTGACTTAAGCTTACACTAATGTTGGAAGAATAGTGTAAAGAAACTCAATACTTACTAAGCAAAGTATGAGACATTCATTACATTTTGCGATTATCCACAATGTCTTATGCGTGTGACACTAAGAACTATAACTAACTCCTTTAAGTGATAGTTATACAGGTCTTCAACCAATCACCCTGACTGCTGGTAACTAGATAACCCAAGTCTTCATCCAAAATCTTAAGCCCGAGCAAGTTATCATTAAAAGTCATGCATCCAACCAACCCCGACTTCAAGATAAAATAAGAACATGCCTTCGTGAAATCCAACTTCAATCTCAAATAAGTGATACCGAATTGACTCCGTAGTTACTAAAAAAATTAATTCTATATCTAGCCATTACAAATTTAAGTTTCATGATTCTTTATGATGATCGATCCCGGTCTCGTTACTAACAATGTTAGTCTTGTCACTTTATCATTGCAGAGTCTTAAACACATAACTTTTTAATGTCCGAATTTGGTCTTAAAATAATAAAACACACATGAGCTCATATCATCAAACCAAAATCTGGCCCATTAATAATTATCAGTTTAAAACAAGCCCATTTCATATTTGATACCATCTAAATACTACATCAGCCCAATATGTTTATGCAATACCCAGCCTTGTACCAAACATCAATGACCTGATCCACACTTAGAATATATATTTGAGTACCCCTAATTTTTAGTAACCTTGATCACTTTTAAGAAAACCTTTGCCCCATCACCTATTTTCTCTCAAACCAATCACAAGTTCATCCTACTTTATCTCTACAATAACATACACAACTCACAACTTCCTACCTTATTGCTCCAATACAAAAATGCATCTCATCTCAATCTTTTGGAGCCAACCAATCGAACATCTCATCATTCTTGCAGTTTTAATCCATGACCACACCCGTACCAAACCTTGTCTTCATTTGACTCGAACATCTTCATACAGGCACACAACCCAAATCATTATGTAACTTCAAATGAACCCTTTACTTTATTCAGATCCTTTTTGACCAAGCACCAACTAGCAACGACATCAAGATCCTTCAAAAAGGGTCTCGGGTAGGTATATTGAATGTTTTTGTTTTGTGTATCTTATGAATCGAAACAAGGATGATTATAACCCCATTGTTATAAATCAATCTTTATATTCGAACATTAAAGGAAGAGCAATGGCTCTTATAGATCAATGAAAAGTTTATGTTCAACAAAATCTTTAAAAGATTTATAATTAAATTGAACAATCTAAGATCGTGTTTAATTTCAGTATGTTTACATTCGAGTCTTAGTGTGGTTGGAGGAGATGATGGTGATTATGTGACGATGGGATAATAGTTAGATATTGGATTTGTTGGATTGATGGTTGTGACGATGAATTTAAGATTAGTGATGGATTTGTTGGTTCTTGATATGTGACGAAGAGATATTAGGATGTTGTAGTTGTTGTAGGTCTGTTGATTATTGATATAGGTTTGTGAATCTGTGGTTGTAATTATTGATGTAGAGTAGTTTGAGTCAATCTTCTTCTTCTACATTTTTGTACTTTTCTCGACTTGGTTGAGTTGACTGGGTCAACTCCGTAATTACCGAGTTGACTCAGTATGGGTTTATGCATATTTCGCTTACACAAGTCGAAACATATTTCGCACATCATTTGAAACATATTTCGCTTCCAAACCAAATTTTGGGCATAGTTAGTTTCAGAAATGTGTCATATTTCGCTTAGAATATGTCATGACATATTTCGCTTCAACTTGTATTACATATTTCGCTTGGATTGTTACATATTTCTCTTTAACCTGTTACATATTCCGCTGCCTTCAAACTTGCATATTTCGCTAGCTTCAAAACTTGCATATTTCGCTAGCTTCAAAGTGAGCCCAGAAAAAGTTTGAAAAATAAGCAGATCTGAGAAAACATGGACGAAATAAGCAGTGTTACACCCAAATAAGCTTCTACTATGGCAGTTTACCCAAAGAAATAATCTGAAACCAACAAACCACCCAAATGACAGATTTGTACATAAGTTAAGACCAGAAAACGTTGCACGCATGTGACCATAAAAATATGAGTTTTCAGATCTACTTTTTGAGACAACCGAGACAAAGATATTTGGACAATATAATAACCCAGATTGTGACAGATTTTGAGACACTAGTGACAGATTTGAAACCGACACAGATATGAAACTGACCGGATCACAAAAACGTAAACCGACCTAAGATTGGAACCGTAGCTTTGTTACCAATTGAAGAAACTAAATAATCTATGATCCGATGGTCGGGGAGACTCAAACAACAAGATAGTCATGTTTCTAGTGAGAGAGTATAGAGAGAAAGTAAAAGTGTAAAATAGAATGAAGAAAAAAATAATACAAGAGTCTCAACCCCTTTCATGGAAGCCATGGCGGGGTATTTATAGTTCATACACTTTTAAACTATACATAATTACCTATTCTAGTCTTTGCATATGAGACTATGATAAACTATGGTAATTTCGTAATGTCGTCACGTAAAATGGATTTCTAACATATTCTTTTCTAGGCAAAGCGTTGTAAATAACCATTTTAGCTTTATTACTTTTTGCAAGTCTCCTTTTAAGTTCATCACTTTGTTTTTCAAAAGGGATAACCTCATCTAATTTGGTTTCCGGATTTTGTTTAATAGGTTGAAAATCACCGTTAGTAATAGCATGCCAAAGATCAAGATCTTTTGATTTAACATATGTTTCGAATCTATTTTTCCAATAAATAAAACTATCATTTTCAAAAAGTGGTGGTCTTTGCATGGATTGACCTTCTATATATTTTTCGTAATCCATAGATCGATCCAAGCTTTAAAATACAATATATTTTAAAAATCTTGAGTGACCTCGGCTCTGATACCAATTGTGGAAACTAGAAAGGGGGGGTTAAATAGTTTACAGGTTAATTAGCGTTTTAAAATTGTACTTCTAAAATTTGTTAGAACGAGTATATGTTTAATCAACCAATAATATAACTATTTACTAGCAATAGTTAAACAAACAATAAGTAAGAATCACAACAATATAAAGAGATGAGAGAAGGAACAATCAAACCAAGACACAAAGATTTATAGTGGTTCGGATACGAAGCTCCTCTTCGCCCTACTCCACTCCCCGAGTATCCTACTCGAGATTTCACTATGTCAACAAGCTCCCTTTAGGCGGAGAAAACCGTTTACACGTCGCCTACGTTGTTCTCCGACACTAAGCTAAATGTCGAGTCCTAATCTTAGTTAAACCAATTTACCACTTCATAAGTAATACACACTCACAAGATCTACATTATCAAATTTACACATTATCCAATTTACACAAACACACAAGATAATCAATATAGAGATTTGGTTCTTAGAAGAAAGAAGAATATAACAAGTCGTTTCTTGGCGAATACGAATGTTCTTCTCTTGCACTTGATAGAGAGGAGAGGAGAAATGAGAAAGAAGAGATTGGATTACTTGAAACAAGATCAAACAATGTTAGTGATCAAGAGATTTAGTGAGAGAAAAAGGGTTTTTAGAGAGAGAAAGAATACTGAAAAAATTCATGCAAAGATGTCTATTTTTCAGCTGGGAATAGTGTAGTATTTATAAGCAGAAAAACCCAACGGTAACTGCTGGCGGTCCCGGTGGTCCCAGATATATCTGGGGGCCGCCAAGCCTATCAGGGGGCTGCCGTAGACTGACGCTCCTATTTTTGTCTTTCTTATTCAAAAAGTATTTTGTATATATTTATTTATGTAAAAATACTTTTGTGAAAATGTGAAGGTTATGAAAAATTATTTTCTTGATCACTTAAACATGGTTAATGATTTTTATACATACCTTAAGTGACTTGCATTAGAAATGGAAGTTATCGATTAATAATTTGTAAACGTTTATTTTTATCATAAACGTTTTTACATTTTGTTATCCTCTAAACATCGAGAAGTTAAAAAATATAATAATGTTTTTAGACATTATTTGTATTAACACGGAGGTCTACCCGGAATCAGACTCCCTACCCGAGGGTTTCCTAAAGGTAGGGCCATGATCTGTCTACATTTCACTTCTCCCGTATCCTGCCTGACGGGATTGGGTATCGTTGTTGTTGCTGTTATTTTTGTCAATTTGAGCATAATAATGTTTATCCCAAATCACACACACACACACATGCAAATTAACATACATATAGTATAATCATTGTCGCATATATAATGCTATATTGTCAAGTACATGCATGTACACGACATACACACATATAAACGTTGAGATAAATATATCATAATTTCAACCACAAAATGGATATGGATTAATAAATGTGAATTAAATAGTTATTTATTTATATTATATTAATTATATATTATTACATAATAAAACTGGTTCGGTTCGGTTTTTGGACGAAAACCGAAACCGAACCGAATTTTTTGGTTTTTGAAAAAGTAAAAACCAAACCATCGGTTTATAGTTTCGGTCGGTTAACACTTCATTGATGACACTTCATAACACGAAACACGGATCGAACTAGAAACTAGAAAGAGAGAGGATCGAAAAGAGAGAGAGAGAAGAGAGAGAGAGATGAGAGAAAAGAGATGAAAATATTTTAGATATTATGAGAATTAGATATTTGTGAAAAGAAAATATCTATATATATATGAGATATTTTCTGAAAAGAAAATATCTAAATATATATATATATACCCCTACACATT
>BQNB010007551.1:9547-93150 GCA_026074375.1 Tanacetum coccineum
TAGACGTTAAACGGATGAGTCGATATGTTATGGTTTTACATTAGACGTTCAACGGACGAATCAAGATGTTATGGTTATGTATTAGACGTTCAACAGAAGAGTCGATATGGTATGGTTATACATTAGACGTTCAACGGAAGAGTCGATATGGTATGGTTATACATTAGACGTTCAATGGACGAGTAGAGATGTTATGGTTATACATTAGACGTTTAATGGATGAGTCGATATGGTATGGTTGTACATTAGACGTTCAACGGACGAGTCAATATGTTATGTTTATACATTAGACGTTAAACGGACGAGTCGATATGTTATGGTTATACATTAGACGTTCAACGGACGAATCGAGATGTTATGGTTATACATTAGACGTTCAACGGATGAGTCGATACGGTATGGTTATACATAAGACGTTCAATGGATGAGTCGTTAGGTTAGGGTTACACGTTAGAGGTTCAACGAAAGAGTCGATATGGTATGGTTGTACATTAGACGTTCAACGGACGAGTCGATATGTTATGGTTATACATTAGACGTTCAACGGAAGAGTCGATATGGTATGGTTGTACATTAGACGTTCAACGGACGAGTCGATATGTTATGGTTATACATTAGATGTTCAACGGATGAGTTGATATGGTATGGTTGTACATTAGACGTTCAACGGATGAGTCGAGATTTTAGGGTTATACGTTAGAGGTTCCACGGAAGCGTCGATATGGTATGGTTGTACATTAGACGTTCAACGGACGAGTCGATATGTTATGGTTATACATTAGACGTTCAACGGACGAGTCGAGATGTTATGGTTAAACATTAGACGTTCAACGAACGAGTCGATATGGTATGGTTGTACAGTAGACGTTCAACGGATGAGTCGATATGGTATGGTTGTACATTAGACGTTCAACGGATGAGTCGATATGGTATGGTTGTACAGTAGACGTTCAACGGATGAGTCGAGATGTTAGGGTTATACGTTAGAGGTTCAACGGAAGAGTCGATATGGTATGGTTGTACATTAGACGTTTAACGGAAGAGTCGATATGGTATGGTTATACATTAGACGTTCAACGGACGAGTAGAGATGTTATGGTTATACATTAGACGTTCAACGGATGAGTCGATATGGTATGGTTATACATTAGACGTTCAACAGACGAGTTGATATGTTATGGTTATACATTAGACGTTAAACGGACGAGTCGATATGTTATGGTTATACATTAGACGTTCAACAGACGAATCGAGATGTTATGGTTATACATTAGACGTTCAACGGATGAGTCGATATGGTATGGTTGTACATTAGACGTTCAACGGATGAGTCGTGAGGTTAGGGTTATACGTTAGAGGTTCAACGGAAGAGTCGATATGGTATGGTTGTACATTAGACGTTCAACGGACAAGTCAATATGTTATGGTTATACATTAGACGTTTAACGGACGAGTCGAGATGTTATGGTTATACATTAGACGTTCAACGGAGGAGTCGATATGGTATGGTTGTACATTAGACGTTCAACGGACGAGTCGATATGTTATGGTTATACATTAGACGTTCAACGGACGAGTCGAGATGTTATGGTTATACATTAGACGTTCAACGAACGAGTCGATATGGTATGGTTGTACAGTAGACGTTCAACGGATGAGTCGATATGGTATGGTTGTACATTAGACGTTCAACGGATGAGTCGATATGGTATGGTTGTACAGTAGACGTTCAACGGATGAGTCGAGATGTTAGGGTATGGTTATACATTAGACGTTCAACGGAAGAGTCGATATGGTATGGTTGTACATTAGACGTTCAACGGAAGAGTCGATATGGTATGGTTATACATTAGACGTTCAACGGACGAGTCAAGATGTTATGGTTATACATTAGACGTTCAACGGATGAGTCGATATGGTATGGTTGTACATTAGAAGTTCAACGGACGAGTCGATATGTTATGGTTATACATTAGACGTTAAACGGACGAGTCGATATATTATGGTTATACATTAGACGTTCAACGGACGAATCAAGATGTTATGGTTATACATTAGACGTTCAACGGATGAGTCGATATGGTATGGTTGTACATTAGACGTTCAACGGACGAGTCGATATGTTATGGTTATACATTAGACGTTCAACGGACGAGTCGAGATGTTATGGTTATACATTAGACGTTCAACGGATGAGTCGATATGGTATGGTTGTACATTAGACGTTCAATGGATGAGTCAATATGGTATGGTTGTACATTAGACGTTCAACGGATGAGTCAAGATGTTAGGGTTATACGTTAGAGGTTCAACGGAAGAGTCGATATGTTATGGTTGTACATTAGACGTTCAACGGACGAGTCGATATGTTATGGTTATACATTAGACGTTCAACGGATGAGTCGATATGGTATGGTTGTACGTTAGACGTTCAATGGATGAGTCAAGATGTTAGGGTTATATGTTAGAGTTTTAACGGAAGAGTAGATATGGTATGGTTGTACATTAGACGTTCAACGGATGAGTCGATATGGTATGGTTGTACATTAGACGTTCAACGGATGAGTCGAGATGTTAGGGTTATACGTTAGAGGTTCAACGGAAGAGTAGATATGGTATGGTTGTACGTTAGACGTTCAACGGATGAGTCGATATTTTATGGTTATACATTAGACGTTCAACGGAAGAGTAGATATGGTATGGTTGTACATTAGACGTTCAACGGATGAGTCGATATGTTATGGTTATACATTAGACGTTCAACGGAAGAGTCGATATGGTATGGTTGTACATTAGACGTTCAACGGATGAGTCGATATGTTATGGTTATACGTTAGACGTTCAACGGATGAGTCGAGATGTTAGGGTTATACGTTAGAGGTTCAACGGATGAGTCGATATGGTATGATTGTACATTAGACGTTCAACGGACGAGTCGATATGGTATGGTTGTACATTAGAGGTTCAACGGATGAGTCGATATGTTAGGGTTATACGTTAGACGTTCAACGGATGAGTCGATATGGTATGGTTGTACAGTAGACGTTCAACAGATAAGTCGAGATGTTAAGGGTATACGTTAGAGGTTCAACGGAAGAGTCGATATGGTATGGTTGTATAGTAGACGTTCAACAGATGAGTCAAGATGTTAGGGTTATACGTTAGAGGTTCAACGGAAGAGTCGATATGGTATGGTTGTACATTAGACGTTCAACTGAAGAGTCGATATGGTATGGTTATACATTAGACGTTCAACGGACGAGTCGAGATGTTATGGTTATACATTAGACGTTAAACGGATGAGTCGATATGTTATGGTTATACATTAGACGTTCAACAGACGAATCGAGATGTTATGGTTATAAATTAGACGTTCAACGGATGAGTCAATATGGTATGGTTGTACATTAGATGTTCAACGGATGAGTCGTGAGGTTAGGGTTATACATTAGAGGTTCAACGGAAGAGTCGATATGGTATGGTTGTACATTAGACGTTCAACGGACAAGTCAATATGTTATGGTTATACATTAGACGTTTAACGGATGAGTCATGAGGTTAGGGTTATACGTTAGAGGTTCAACGGAAGAGTCAATATGGTATGGTTGTACATTAGACATTCAGCGGATGAGTCAATATGTTATGGTTATACATTAGACGTTTAACGGACGAGTCCAGAAGTTATGGTTATACGTTAGAGGTTCAACGGAAGAGTCAATATAGTATGGTTGTACATTAGACGTTCAATGGATGAGTTGATAAGGTATGGTTGTACATTAGACGTTCAACGGATGAGTCGCGATGTTAGGGTTATAGGTTAGAGGTTCAATGGAAGAATCGATATGGTATGGTTGTACATTAGACGTTCAACAGACGAGTCGATATGTTATGGTTATACATTAGAGGTTTAACGGACGAGTCGAGATGTTATGGTTGTACATTAGACGTTCAATGGATGAGTCGATATGGTATGGTTGTACATTAGACATTCAACGGATGTGTCAAGATGTTAGGGTTATACGTTAGAGGTTCAATGGAAGAGTCGATATGGTATGGTTGTACATTAGACGTTCAACTGACGAGTCGATATGTTATGGTTATACATTAGACGTTCAACGGACGAGTCAAGATGTTATGGTTATACATTAGACGTTCAACGTACGAGTCGATATGGTATGGTTTCACATTAGACGTTCAATGGATTAGTCGATATGGTATGGTTGTATATTAGACGTTCAACGGATGAGTCGATATGCTATGGTTGTACATTATACGTTCAACGGATGAGTCGAGATGTTAGGGTTATACGTTAGAGGTTCAACGAAAGAGTCGATATGGTATGGTTGTACATTAGACGTTCAATGGATGAGTCGAGATGTTAGGGTTATACGTTAGAGGTTCAACGGAAGAGTCAATATGGTATGGTTGTACATTAGACGTTCAACGGAAGAGTGGATATGATATGGTTATACATTAGACGTTCAACGTACGAGTCGAGATGTTATGGTTATACATTAGACGTTCAAAGTAAGAGTCGATATGGTATGGTTGTACATTAGACGTTTAACATATGAGTCGAGATGTTATGGTTATACGTTAGAGGTTCAACGGAAGAGTCGATATGGTATGGTTGTACATTAGACGTTCAACGGACGAGTCGATATGTTATGGTTATACATTAGACGATCAACGGATGAGTCGAGATGTTAGGGTTAAACATTAGACGTTCAACGGATGAGTCGATATGGTATGGTTGTACATTAGAGCATTTAACGGATGAGTCGATATGGTATCATTATACATTAGACGTTTAACGGACGAGTCGATATGGTATCGTTATACGTTAGGCGTTCAATGGATGAGTCGATATGGTATCATTGTACATTATACGTTCAACGGATGAGTCGAGATGCTATGGTTGTAGATTAGACGTTCAACGGATGAGTCAATATTATATCGTTGTACATTAGGTGTTCAACGGAAGAGTCGATATGGTATCATTGTACATTATACGTTGAACAGATGAGTCAAGATGCTATGGTTGTACATTAGACGTTTAACGGATGAGTCGATATAGTATCGTTGTACATTAGACGTTCAACGGATGAGTCGAGATGCTATGGTTGTACATTAGACGTTCAACGGATGAGTCGTTATGATATCATTGTACATTAGGCGTTCAACGGATGAGTCGATATGGTATCATTGTACATTAGACGTTCAATGGATGAGTCGATATGGTATCGTTATACGTTAGGCGTTCAACGGATGAGTCGAGATGCTATGGTTGTACATTAG
This sequence comes from Tanacetum coccineum, assembly GCA_026074375.1. Classification (NCBI taxonomy): domain Eukaryota; kingdom Viridiplantae; phylum Streptophyta; class Magnoliopsida; order Asterales; family Asteraceae; genus Tanacetum; species Tanacetum coccineum. Next base: position 14,846 of record BQNB010007551.1, read on the forward strand.
ACGTTCAACGGATGAGTCGATATGCTATGGTTGTACATTAGACATTCAACGGATGAGTCGATATGGTATCATTTTACATTAGGCGTTCAACGGATGAATCGATATGGTATCGTTGTACATTAGACGTTCAATGGATGAGTCGAGATGCTATGATTATACATTAGACGTTCAACGGATGAGCCGAGATACTATAGTTATACATTAGACGTTCAACGGATAAGTTGATATGGTATCGTTATATAATAGGCGGTCAACGGATGAGTCGATATGGTATCGTTGTACATTAGACGTTCAACGGATGAGTCGAGATGCTATGGTTGTATATTAGACGTTCATAGGATGAGTCGATATGGTATCGTTGTACATTAGACGTTCAACGGATGAGTCAAGATGCTATGGTTGTACATTAGACGTTCAACGGATGAGTCGATATGGTATCATTGTACATTAGGCGTCAACGGATGAGTCGATATGGTATCGTTGTACATTAGACGTTTAACGGATGAGTCGAGATGCTATGGTTGTTCATTTGACGTTCAACGGATGAGTCGATATGCTATGGTTATACATTAGGCGTTCAACGGATGAGTTGAGATGCTATGGTAATACATTACACGTTCAACGGATGAGTCGAGATGCTATGGTTATACATTACACGTTCAACGGATGAGTCGAGATGCTATGGTTATACATTAGACGTTCAACGGATGAGTCGAGATGCTATGTTTGTTTTTGTGTTAGTTGACGAATGTGCATCTTGAAAAAGTATACGGTATATCATGTTCAACTATAGAAGGGTAGTGCATATCGGACCGAACCGAAACGAGAAAACGGAGTGTTTTTTTATATGTTTATTATTTATCAAATATATAATTATAAGTAATAATTAATATTTTTTTATGTATTTTTTAAATAATAAACAACTTAAATATATTATTTATTTGTATATCATTATAATTAAAAAGCCCAAAATAAGGTTATGCCACTATCCCGGGCGACATGTCGCCCGGGAAAGCTGAGCGGGAAAATTTGCCGCTCAGCTTTTCGTTAATTTTTTGTCAAATTCTAACGAAGGTTTCCCGGGCGACATGTCGCCCGGGAATCATTTGGCCACGTCACCGATACAGCTAATTAACACTAATTGTCACTTAAACGTGTCGAAGTATTTTTGAATCCGTTTCCCGGGCGATATGGACGAGTCGAAAATGAGTAGGTTCCTACATTAGACGTTCAACGAACGATCCGATATGTTATTGTTAACATTAGACGTAACGGACAAGTCGATATGTTTATGTTATACATTAGACTTTGAACGACGAAGCGATGTGTATGGTTTATACATTAGACGTTCAACGGATGAGTCGATATGGTATGGTTGTACATTAGAGGTCAACGAAGAGTCGATATGTATGGTTGTTACATTAGCGTTCAACGTAAGAGTCGATATGGTATGGTTAAACATTAGACATTCTACGGACGAGTAGAGATGTATGGTTTAGATTAGACATTCAATGGATGAGTCGATATGTGTATGGTTATAACATTAGACTTTCAACTGACGAGGTTATTATGTTATGGTTATACATTAACGTAAAACGGACGAGTCGATATGATTATGTATGACATTAGACGTTCAACAGACGAATCGAGATGTTATGGTTATAGATTAGACATTCAACGGATGAGTCGATATGGTATGGTTGTACATTAGACGTTCAACGGATGAGTCGTGATGTTAGGGTTATACGTTAGAGGTTCAACAGTGAAAAAAAGAGTCGATATTGTATGGTTGTAACATTAGACTTTCACGGACAAGTCAATATGTTATGGTTTTATACATTTAGACGTTTAACTGATGGGTCATATGGTATGGTTGTACATTAGACGTTCAACGGATGAGTCATGAGGTTAGGGTTATACGTTAGAGGTTCAACGGAAGAGTCAATATGGTATGGTTGTACATTAGACGTTCAACGGACGAGTCAATATGTTATGGTTATACATTAGACGTTTAACGGACGAGTCGAGATGTTATGGTTATACATTAGACGTTCAACGGAGGAGTCGATATGGTATGGTTGTACATTAGACGTTCAATGGATGAGTTGATATGGTATGGTTGTACATTAGACGTTCAACGGTGATCGCAATGTTTAGGGTTTATACGTTAGAGGTTCATATGAAGAATCGATATGGTATGGTTGTACATTAGACGTTCAACGGACGAGTCGATATGTTATGGTTATACATTAGAGGTTCAACGGACGAGTCGAGATGTTATGGTTATACATTAGACGTTCAACGAACGAGTCGATATGGTATGGTTGTATAGTAGACGTTCAACGGATGAGTCGATATGGTATGGTTGTACATTAGACGTTTAACAAGATAGTCCGATATGGTATGGTGTACAGTAACGTTCAACGATGAGTCAAGATTTTATGGTTAATACGTTAGAGGTTCAACGGAAGAGTCGTTAGGGATAGTTGTACATTAGAACGTTCAGACGGAAAAAAAACAAAAAGAGCCGATCTGGTATGGTTATAGATTAACGTTCAACGGACAGTCGAGATGTTATAGGTTATACATTAGTACGTTCAATTGATGAGTCGATATGTGTATGGTTCTTACATTATACTGTTCAACGAACGAGTCATATGTTATTTTTATAAAATTACACATTTAAACATATAAAAACAATTCCATTCAAATACAAAATTACACATTTAAACATATAAAAACAATTCCATTCAAAGAACGAGTCGATATGGTATGGTTGTACATTAGACGTTCAACGGACGAGTCGATATGTTATGGTTATACATTAGACGTTCAACAGACGAATCGAGATGTTATGGTTATACAATAGACGTTCAACGGAAGAGTCGATATGGTATGGTTATACATTAGACGTTCAACGGATGAGTCGAGATGTTATGGTTATACATTAGACGTTCAACGGAAGAGTCGATATGGTATGGTTGTACATTAGACGTTCAACGGACGAGTCAATATGTTATGGTTATACATTAGACGTTCAACGGACGAATCAAGATGTTATGGTTACACATTAGACGTTCAACAGAAGAGTCGATATGGTATGGTTGTACATTAAACGTTCAACGGAAGAGTCGATATGGTATGGTTATACATTAGACGTTCAATGGACAAGTAGAGATATTATGGTTATACATTAGACGTTCAACGGACGAGTCGATATGTTATGTTTATACATTAGATGTTCAACGGATGAATCGAGATGTTATGGTTATACATTAGACGTTCAACGGATGAGTCGATATGGTATGGTTGTACATTAGACATTTAATGGATGAGTCGTGAGGTTAGGGTTACACGTTAGAGGCTCAACGGAAGAGTCGGTATGGTATGGTTGTACATTAGACGTTCAACGGACGAGTTGATATGTTATGGTTATACATTAGACGTTTAACAGACGAGTCGAGATGTTATGGTTATGCATTAGACGTTCAACGGTGGAGTCGATATGGTATGGTTGTACATTAGACGTTCAACGGATGAGTCGAGATGTTAGGGTTATACATTAGAGGTTAAACGGAAGAGTCGATATGGTATGGTTATACATTAGACGTTCAACGAACGAGTTGATATGTTATGGTTATACATTAGATGTTCAATGGATGAGTTGATATGGTATGGTTATACATTAGACGTTTAACGGATGAGTCAAGATTTTAGGGTTATACGTTAGAGGTTCAACGGAAGCATCGATATGGTATGGTTGTACATTAGACGTTTAACGGATGAGTTGAGATTTTAGGGTTATACGTTAGAGGTTCAACGGAAGCGTCGATATGGTATGGTTGTACATTAGACGTTCAACGGACGAGTCGATATGTTATGGTTATACATTAGACGTTCAACGAACGAGTCGATATGGTATGGTTGTACAGTAGACGTTCAATGGATGAGTCGATATGTTATGGTTATACATTAGATGTTCAACGGATGAGTCGATATGGTATGCTTGTACATTAGACGTTCAACGGATGAGTCAAGATGTTAGGGTTATATTTTAGAGGTTTAATGGAAGAGTGGATATGGTATGGTTGTACATTAGACGTTCAACGGACGAGTCGATATGTTATGGTTATACATTAGACGTTCAACGGATGAGTCAAGATGTTATGGTTATACATTAGACGTTCAACGAACGAGTCGATATGGTATGGTTGTACAGTAGACGTTCAACGGAAGAGTTGATATGGTATGGTTGTACATTAGACGTTCAACGGATGAGTCGATATGGTATGGTTGTATAGTAGACGTTCAACAGATGAGTCAAGATGTTAGGGTTATACGTTAGAGGTTCAATGGAAGAGTCGATATGGTATGGTTGTACAGTAGACGTTCAACAGATGAGTCAAGATGTTAGGGTTATACGTTAGAGGTTCAACGGAAGAGTCGATATGGTATGGTTGTACATTAGACGTTCAACGGACGAGTCGAGATGTTATGGTTATACATTAGACGTTCAACGGATGAGTCGATATGGTATGGTTGTACATTAGACGTTCAACGGACGAGTCAATATGTTATAGTTATACATTAGACGTTAAACGGATGAGTCGATATGTTATGGTTATACATTAGACGTTCAACGGACGAATCAAGATGTTATGGTTATGCATTAGATGTTCAATAGAAGAGTCGATATGGTATGGTTATACATTAGACGTTCAACGGAAGAGTCGATATGGTATGGTTATACATTAGACGTTCAATGGACGAGTAGAGATGTTATGGTTATACATTAGACGTTCAACGGACTAGTCAATATGTTATGTTTATACATTAGACGTTAAACGGGAGAGTCGATATGTTATGGTTATACAATACACATTCAACGGACGAGTCGAGATGTTATGGTTATACATTAGACGTTCAATGAACGAGTCGATATGGTATTGTTGTACAATAGACGTTCAACGGATGAGTCGATATGGTATGGTTATACATTAAACGTTATACGGATGAGTCTATATGGTATGGTTGTATAGTAGACGTTCAACGGATGAGTCGTGATATTAGGGTTATACGTTAGAGGTTCAATGGAAGAGTCGATATGGTATGGTTGTACATTAGACGTTCAACGGAAGAGTCGATATGGTATGGTTATACATTAGACGTTTAACAGACGAGTAAAGATGTTATGGTTATACATTAGACGTTCAACGGATGAGTCGATATGGTATGGTTGTACATTAGACGTTCAACGGACGAGTCAAGATATTATGGTTATACATTAGACGTTCACCGGATGAGTCAATATGGTATGGTTGTACATTAGACGTTCAACGGACGAGTCGATATGTTATAGTTATACATTAGACATTAAATGGACGAGTCGATATGTTATGGTTATACATTAGACGTTTAACAGACGAATCGAGATGTTATGGTTATACATTAGACGTTCAACAGAAGAGTCGATATAGTATGGTTGTACATTAGACGTTCAACGAAAGAGTCGATATGGTATGGTTATACATTAGACGTTCAACGGATGAGTCGATATGGTATGGTTGTACGTTAGACATTCAACGGAATAGTCGATATGTTATGGTTATACATTAGACGTTCAACGGACGAATCGAGATGTTATGGTTATACATTAGACGTTTAACGGATGAGTCGATATGGTATGGTTGTACATTAGATGTTCAATAGATGAGTCATGAGGTTACGGTTACACGTTAGAGGTTCACCGGAAGAGTCGATATGGTATGGTTGTACATTAGAAGTTCAACGGACAATTCGATGTGTTACGGTTATACATTAGACGTTTAATGGACGAGTCAAGATGTTATGGTTATGCATTAGACATTCAACGGTGGAGTCGATATGGTATGGTTGTACATTAGACGTTCAATGGATGAGTCGATATGGTATGGTTGTACATTAGACGTTCAATGGATGAGTTGATATGGTATGGTTGTACATTAGACGTTCAACGGATGAGTCGAGATGTTAGGGTTATACGTTAGAGGTTCAACGGAAGAATCGATATGGTATGGTTGTACATTAGACGTTCAACGGACGAGTCGATATGTTATGGTTATACATTAGAGGTTCAACGGACGAGTCGAGATGTTATGGTTATACATTAGACGTTCAACGAACGAGTCGATATGGTATGGTTGTACAGTAGACGTTCAACGGATGAGTTGATATGGTATGGTTGTACATTAGACGTTCAACGGAAGAGTCGCTATGGTATGGTTGTACAGTAGACGTTCAACGGATGAGTCGAGATGTTAGGGTTATACGTTAGAGGTTCAACGGAAGAGTCGATATGGTATGGTTGTACATTAGACGTTAAACGGAAGAGTCGATATGGTATGGTTATACATTAGACGTTCAACGGACGAGTCGAGATGTTATGGTTATACATTAGACGTTCAACGGATGAGTCGATATGGTATGGTTGTACATTAGACGCTCAACGGACGAGTCGATATGTTATGGTTATACATTAGACGTTAAACGGACAAGTCGATATGTTATGGTTATACATTAGACGTTCAACGGATGAATCGAGATGTTATGGTTATACATTAGACGTTCAACGGATGAGTCGATATGGTATGGTTGTACATTAGACGTTCAACGGAAGAGTCGATATGGTATGGTTGTACATTAGACGTTCAATGGACGAGTCGATATTTTATGGTTATACATTAGATGTTCAACAGATGAGTCGATATGGTATGGTTGTACATTAGACGTTTAATGGATGAGTCGAGATGTTAGGGTTATATGTTAGAGGTTCAACGGAAGAGTCGATATGGTATGGTTGTACATTAGACGTTCAACGGACGAGTCGATATGTTATGGTTATACATTAGACGTTCAACGGACGAGTCGAGATGTTATGGTTATACATTAGACGTTCAACGAATGAGTCGATAGTTTTACAGTAGACATTCAACGGAAGAGTCGATATGGTATGGTTGTACATTAGACGTTCAACGGAAGAGTCGATATGGTATGGTTATACATTAGACATTCAACGGACGAGTCGAGATGTTATGGTTATACATTAGACGTTCAACGGATGAGTCGATCTGGTATGGTTGTACATTAGACGTTCAACGGACGAGTCGATATGTTATTGTTATACATTAGATGTTCAACGGATGAGTCGATATGGTATGGTTGTACATTAGACGTTCAACGGATGAGTTGAGATTTTAGGGTTATACGTTAGAGGTTCAACGAAAGCGTCGATATGGTATGGTTGTACATTAGACGTTCAACGGACGAGTCGATATGTTATGGTTATACATTAGACGTTCAACGGACGAGTCGAGATGTTATGGTTATACATTAGACGTTCAACGAACGAGTCGATATGGTATGGTTGTACAGTAGACGTTCAATGGATGAGTCGAGATGTTAGGGTTATACGTTAGCGGTTCAACAGAAGAGTCGATATGGTATGGTTGTACATTAGACGTTCAACGGACGAGTCGATATTGTTATGGTTATACATTAGACGTTCAACGGACGAGTCGAGATGTTATGGTTATACATTAGACGTTCAACGAACGAGTCGATATGGTATGGTTGTACAGTAGACGTTCAACGGATGAGTCGATATGGTATGGTTGTACATTAGACGTTCAACGGATGAGTCGATATGGTATGGTTGTACAGTAGACGTTCAACGGATGAGTCGAGATGTTAGGGTTATACGTTAGAGGTTCAACGGAAGAGTCGATATGGTATGGTTGTACATTAGACGTTCAACGGAAGAGTCGATATGGTATGGTTATACATTAGACGTTCAACGGACGAGTCGAGATGTTATGGTTATACATTAGACGTTCAACGGATGAGTCGATATGGTATGGTTGTACATTAGATGTTCAACAGACAAGTCGATATGTTATGGTTATACATTAGACGTTAAACGGACGAGTCGATATGTTATGGTTATACATTAGACGTTTAACGGACGAATCGAGATGTTATGGTTATACATTAGACGTTCAAAGGATGAGTCAATATGGTATGGTTGTACATTAGACGTTCAACGGATGAGTCGTGATGTTAGGGTTATACGTTATAGGTTCAACGGAAGAGTCGATATGGTATGGTTGTACATTAGACGTTCAATGGACGAGTCGATATTTTATGGTTATACATTAGATGTTCAACAGATGAGTCGATATGGTATGGTTGTACATTAGACGTTTAATGGATGAGTCGAGATGTTAGGGTTATACGTTAGAGGTTCAATGGAAGAGTCGATATGATATGGTTGTACATTAGACGTTCAACGGACGAGTCGAGATGTTATGGTTATACATTAGACGTTTAACGGACGAGTCGAGATGTTATGTTTATACATTAGACGTTTAACGAACGAGTCGATATGGTATGGTTTTATAGTAGACGTTCAACGGATGAGTCGATATGGTAAGGTTGTACATTAGATGTTCAACGGATGAGTCGATCTGGTATGGTTGTACATTAGATGTTCAACGGATGAGTCGATATGTTATTGTTATACATTAGATGTTCAACGGATGAGTCGATATGGTATGGTTGTACATTAGAATTTCAACGGATGAGTTGAGATTTTAGGGTTATACGGTAGAGGTTCAACGAAAGCGTCGATATGGTATGGTTGTACATTAGACGTTCAACGGACGAGTCGATATGTTATGGTTATACATTAGACGTTCAACGAACGAGTCGATATGGTATGGTTGTACATTAGACGTTCAACGGACGAGTCGATATGTTATGGTTATACATTAGACGTTCAACGGACGAGTCGAGATGTTATGGTTATACATTAGACGTTCAACGAACGAGTCGATATGGTATGGTTGTACATTAGACGTTCAACGGACGAGTCGATATGGTATGGTTGTACATTAGACGTTCAACGGATGAGTCGATATGGTATGGTTGTACATTAGACGTTCAATGGATGAGTCGAGATGTTAGGGTTATACGTTAGAGGTTCAACGGAAGAGTCGATATGGTATGGTTGTACATTAGACGTTCAACGGACGAGTCGATATGTTATGGTTATACATTAGACGTTCAACGGACGAGTCGATATGTTATGGTTATACATTAGACGTTCAACGGATGAGTCGATATGGTATGGTTGTACATTAGACGTTCAACGGATGAGTCGAGATGTTAGGGTTATACGTTAGAGGTTCAACGGAAGAGTCGATATGGTATGGTTGTACATTAGACGTTCAACGGACGAGTCGATATGTTATGGTTATACATTAGACGTTCAACGGACGAGTCGAGATGTTATGGTTATACATTAGATGTTTAACGAACGAGTCGATATGGTATGGTTTTACAATAGACGTTCAACGGATGAGTCGATATGGTATGGTTGTACATTAGACGTTCAACGGATGAGTCGATATGGTATGGTTGTATAGTTGACGTTCAACGGATGAGTCGAGATGTTAGGGTTATACGTTAGAGGTTCAACAGAAGAGTCGATATGGTATGGTTGTACATTAGACGTTCAACGGACAAACCCCAAAAACAAAAATAATAAATCAACACTAAAAAAGGACGAGTCGATTTGTTATGGTTTTACATTAGACGTTCACAGAAACGAGTCGATATGTTATGGTTATACATTAGACGTTCAACGGACGAGTCGATATGGTATGGTTGTACATTAGACGTTCAACAGATGAGTCGATATGGTATGGTTGTACAGTAGACGTTCAACGGATGAGTCGAGATGTAAGGGTTATACGTTAGAGGTTCAACAGAAGAGTCGATATGGTATAGTTGTACCTTAGACGTTCAACGGAAGAGTCGATATGGTATGGTTATAGATTAGACGTTCAACGGACGAGTCGAGATGTTATGGTTATACATTAGACGTTCAACGGATGAGTCGATATGGTATGGTTCTACATTAGACGTTCAACGAACGAGTCGATATATTATGGTTATACATTAGACGTTAAACGGACAAGTCGATATGTTATGGTTATACATTAGACGTTCAACGGACGAATCGAGATGTTATGGTTATACATTAGACGTTCAACGGATGAGTCGATATGGTATGGTTGTACATTAGACGTTCAACGGATGAGTCATGATGTTAGGGTTATACGTTAGAGGTTCAACGGAAGAGTTGATATGGTATGGTTGTACATTAGACGTTCAACGGACGAGTCGATATGTTATGGTTATACATTAGATGTTCAACGGATGAGTCGATATGGTATGCTTGTACATTAGACGTTCAACGGATGAGTCGAGATGTTAGGGTTATACGTTAGAGGTTCAATAGAAGAGTCGATATGGTATGGTTGTACATTAGACGTTCAACGGACGAGTCGATATGTTATGGTTATACATTAGACGTTCAACGGACGAGTCGAGATGTTATGGTTATACATTAGACGTTAAACGAATGAGTCGATATGGTATGGTTGTACAGTAGACGTTCAACGGATGAGTTGATATGGTATGGTTGTACATTAGACGTTCAACGGATGAGTCGATATGGTATGGTTGTATAGTAGACGTTCAACGGATGAGTCGAGATATTAGGGTTATACGTTAGAGGTTCAACGGAAGAGTCGATATGGTATGGTTGTACATTAGACGTTCAATAGAAGAGTCGATATGGTATGGTTATACATTAGACGTTCAATGGACGAGTAGAGATGTTATGGTTATACATTAGACATTCAACGGATGAGTCGATATGGTATGGTTGTACATTAGACGTTCAACGGACGAGTCAATATGTTATGGTTATACATTAGACGTTAAAAGGACGAGTCGATATGTTATGGTTATACATTAGACCTTCAATGGATGAATCGAGATGTTATGGTTATACATTAGACGTTTAACGGATGAACGATTAAACGGATGAGTCGATATGTTTAATGGATTATACATTAGAATCGATCAATAAAAGTACGGACTAATCAATGATGTTATTGGTTTATGCATTTAGATGTTCACAGAAGAAGTCGATATGGATGGTAATTACAGTGATGACGTGCAACGGAAGAGTCGGAAATGGTATGGTTATACATTTGAACTTCAAGTAGACGAGTAGAGATGTTTATGGATATACATTAGATGTATTAATGTATGAGTCGATATGGTATGGTTTGTACATTAGACTTTCAACGACGAGTCCAATATTTATTGTTTTATAACATAGAAACGATAAAACGGACAGTCAATATGATTATGGATATACATAAGACTTCAAACGGACGAATCAAGATGTTATGGTTATACATAGAACTTTCAAACGGATGAAGTCGATATGGTATGACTTAGTTTTACATTAGACATTCAATGGATGAGTATGAGGATATGGGTTAACACGTTAGAGTCAACGAAGAGTCTATATGTAAGTTTTGTACAATTATACGTTCAAAACCCGGAGCGATAGATAATTTATGTTTATCATATTAACGTTTAACAGACGAGTAGAGATGTTATGGTTATGCATTAGACGTTCAACGGTGGAGTCGATATGGTATGGTTGTACATTAGACGTTCAATAGATGAGTCGATATGGTATGGTTGTACATTAGACGTTCAACGGATGAGTCGAGATGTTAGGGTTATACATTAAAGGTTCAACGGAAGAGTCGATATGGTATGGTTGTACATTAGACGTTCAACGGATGAGTCAATATGTTATGGTTATACATTAGATGTTCAATGGATGAGTTGATATGGTATGGTTGTACATTAGACGTTCAACGAATGAGTCGAGATTTTAGGGGTTTATATGTTAGAGGATATCCAACCCCCCCCCACGGAAGTGTCCGATAATGGAGGTTTGTACATGAGACGATTTAACTGGACTATCGATATGTTTATGGTTAATACATTAAGACGTTCATAAACGGACAGGTTGAGATGTTATGTTAAACATTAGACGTTCACGAACGTTCGATGTATGGTTGTACAGATAACTTTTAACGGCATGAGTCGATATGGTAATTGTTGTACATTAGACGTTTAAAAAACGGATAGTCGATCTGGATGGTTGTATCATTAGACGTTCAAACGATAGTTGAGAAGTAGGGATTATACGTTACAGGTTCACGTAAGAAGTCGAAGATGTTTATGGTTTATACAAGAATGACGTTTAATGATGAGTCGAAATATTATGGGTGTACATAGACGTTCAACGACTGAGTCTATATGTGATGAGTTATACATTAGACGTTAAACGATAGATCGATATGTTATGGTTATACATTAGACCGTTCAATCAACGAATCGAGATGTATGGTTCTACATTTAGACGTTCAACGGATGAGTCGGATATGGTATGGTTGTACATTAGATGTTCAACGTCGGATGATCTTGAGGTTAGGGTATACGTTAGAGTTTCAACGGAAGAGTCGATATGTTATGGTTAGTACAATAACGTTCAACGACAAGTCAATATTTTATGGTTATACATTAAGACTTATGTAGCCGGAACAGCGAGTCGAGAGAGATTATGGTTATACATAGACGTTCAAACGTAGGATATCGATAAGGTATGGTTAAACATTAGGACGTTCAATGGATGAGTCATATGGTATGTTATTGTACAAGTTGACATTCAACGGATTTAGTTCGAGATGTTAGGGTTGATACGATAAATTTCAACGAAGAGCGAAATGTATGGTTGAAACATTAAATTGTTCCAACGACGAGTCGATATGTTATGGTTATACATTAGACGTTAAACGGACGAGTCGAGATGTTATGGTTATACATTAGACGTTTCAGACGAACGAGTCGAAAGGTATGTATGTACATACACGATCAACGGATAAGTCGATATATTGTATGGTTTTACATTATACGATCAAAAGCGGATGAGTCGACATGGTCTGGTTGTGACAGTTAGACGTTCAACGGACTGATTACAAGATGTTGAGGTTTATACTTAAGGTTCAACGGAAGAGTCGATATGGTATGGTTGTATATTAGACGTTTAACGGAAGAGTCGATATGGTATGGTATACATTAGACGTTCAAATACTTACGAGTCTAGATGTAATGGTTATACATAAAACGTTAACGGATAGTTCGATATGGTATGGTTATACATTAGACGTTCAACGGACGAGTCGATATGTTATGGTTATACATTAGACGTTCAACGGACGAGTCGATATGTTATGGATATACATTAGACGTTTAACGGACGAATCAAGATGTTATGGTTATACATTAGACGTTAAAGGAAGAGGTGCAATATGGTATGGTTGTACATTAGAACGTTCAACGGATGAGTTCATGATGTTTAGGGTTATAACGTTATAGGTCAACGGAAGAGTCGATATGGTATGGTTTTACATTATCTTCAATGGACAGTCGATATTTTTATGGTTATACATTAAGATGTTTCAACGAGATGAGTCGATAAGGGGGGTTGTATGGTTGGTACATTAAGACGTTAATTGATGAGTCAGATGTTAGGGTTATACTTTTTAGAGGTTCAATGTATAGAGTCGATATGATATGGTTGTACATTAGACGTTTTCAACGGACAGTCGAGATGTTATGGGTTTATACATTAGACGTTCAACGGATGAAGTCGATATGGTAATGGGTAGTACATTATATGTCAACAGACAAGTCGTTATTTATGGTTATACATTAGACGTTCAATCGGGACGAGTCATAATGTATAGTTATACATTAACATTTAACGGACAATATCGAGATTTATAGTTATACATTAGACGTCAAGGATGAGTCCTATGGAATGGTTTGTATCATTAGTACATCAACCGGAAGAGTCGTGATGTTATGGTTTATATACGTTAGAAAGTTCAACGAAGAGTCGATATGGTAATTTTTTTAACATTAGACGTTCAACGACAAGTCAATATGATATGAGTTTATACATTTATACGTTTAACGGACAAGTCGAGATTTTTATGGTTATACATAAGACGTTCAAGCGGACGAGTCGAGATGTTTTATGGTTAAACATATGACGTGCAACGAACCGAGTCGATTAAGGTATGGTTTGTAACATTAGAACATAACGGATGATCAGATATGGTAATGGTTGTACATTATGACTTTAAAAAACGGAAGAGTGATATGGTATGGTGTCAGTAGACGTCTCAAATGTCAAAACGGATGAGTTGAGATTATAGGGTTATACGTTAGAGTTTCACGGAAGAGTCGAGATGTTATAGGTATACATTAGACGTTAATGGATGAGTCGATATGGTATGGTGTACATTATAACGTTCAAAAACGTAACGAGTCGATATGTTATAGTTAATTTTACATTAGACGTTAACCTGATGATTCGATTATGTTATGGTATACATTAGACATTCAAACAGATCGAATCGAGATGTATGTTAATACTTTAACGTTCAAAACGGCTATGAGTCTATATGGGGATGTATTTGTACAATGGATGTCAACGATGATTCTGAGAGGTTAGGTATACGTTAGAGGTTCAAGCGGAAGAGTCTTATATGGTTATGGTTGTACATTAGACGTTCATCAGGAGCAAGTCAATATGTTAATTTATACATAGACTATTAATAAAAAAACGGACTGAGTCGAGTTTATGTTTATACATTAGACACTTTCACGTAGGATCGATCATGGTAGTAGGACATTAACGTTCAAATGGATGTAGTCCGATATGGTATGGTTGTACATTTGACATTCAACGGATGAGTCGACATGTAGGGTTATTACGATAAAGTGTTTCACGGAATAGTCGAATATGGTATGGATTTGTACATTAAATGGTTCAAGGCGGACGATTCGATATTGTTATGGTTATACATATAGAACGTACACTCGGACGAGTTCGAGATGGTTATGGTTATACATTAGACGTTCCAACGAACGAGTCGTATATTGTATGGTTGTACAGTACACATCAAAACGGATAAGTCCGATATGGTATGTTTGTACATTAACGTTCAAGCGGATAGTCAACATGTATGGGTGTACAGTTATGACGTTCACTGAATGAGTCCAAGATTGTTTAGGGTTATACGTTAGAGGTTCAACGGAAGAGTTCATATGTATGGTTGTATATTAGACAGTTTAATGGAAGAGTCGTATATGGTAATGGTTATACATTAACGTTCACGGACAGTCGAGATGTTTAGGTTATACATCTAACGTTCAACGGATGAGTCGATATGGTATGGTTGTACATTAGATGTTCAACAGACAAGTCGATATGTTATGGTTATACATTAGACGTTAAACGGACGAGTCGATATGTTATGGTTATACATTAGACATTTAACGGACGAATCGAGATGTTATGGTTATACATTAGACGTTCAAAGGATGAGTCAATATGGTATGGTTGTACATTAGACGTTCAACGGATGAGTCGTGATGTTAGGGTTATACGTTAGAGGTTCAACGGAAGAGTCGATATGGTATGGTTGTACATTAGACGTTCAACGGATGAGCGATATTTTATGGTTATACATTAATGTTCAACAGATAGTCGATATGGTAATGGTTGTAACATTAGAGTTTAATGATGAGACGAGATGTTAAGGGTATACGTTAGAAGGATCCATGGAACAGATCGATATGATATGGTTAGTACCAATAGACGTTCAAATACGGACGAGTCTAGATGTTAAGGTTATAACATAAGACGTTCAATACGGATGAGGTCTATATGTTCTGTGTGTACATTATATGTTCACAACAAGTCGATATGTTATGGTTATACATTAGACGTTAAACGTACGTGTCTGAATATGTATATAGGTTTGAACATTATGTACGTTCAACGTATGAGTCGACATGGTATTGTTTGTAACAGTAAACTTCACGGATGATCAAGATGTTAGGGTTATACGTAGAGGTTCAACCGGAAGAGTCCGGAATTGTATGTTTATACATTATACGTTCAAACGGACGAGTTCGATATGTTATGGATATACATTATACGTCAACGGACGAGTCCGAGAGTTAATGGTTATACGTTAGAGGTTCAACGGAAGAGTCGATATGGTATGGTTGTACATTAGACGTTCAACGGACAAGTCAATATGTTATGGTTATACATTAGACGTTTAACGGACGAGTCGAGATGTTATGGTTATACATTAGACGTTCAACGGAGGAGTCGATATGGTATGGTTGGACATTAGACGTTCAATGGATGAGTCGATATGGTATGGTTGTACATTTGACATTCAACGGATGAGTCGAGATGTTAGGGTTATACGATAAAGGTTCAACGGAAGAGTCGATATGGTATGGTTGTACATTAAATGTTCAACGGACGAGTCGATATTGTTATGGTTATACATTAGACGTTCAACGGACGAGTCGAGATGTTATGGTTATACATTAGACGTTCAACGGATGAGTCAAGATGTTAGGGTTATACGTTAGAGGTTCAACGGAAGAGTCGATATGGTATGGTTGTATATTAGACGTTTAACGGAAGAGTCGATATGGTATGGTTATACATTAGACGTTCAACGGACGAGTCGAGATTGTATGGTTACTTAGACGTTCAACGAACGAGTCGAGATATTATGTTATAACATTAGACGTTCAACTAACTAGTCGATATGGTAAGGTTTTTACAGTACGACGTTCAATGGATGAGGTCGCAATGGTAGGTTGTACCTTATACGTTCAAACGGATGAGTACGCAGTGTATGGTTGTACAGTAGAAGAACGTTCAAACGATGAGTCAAGATGTAGGGTAATACGTTAGAAGTTCAACGAAGAGTCGATATGGTATGGTTGTACATTAGACGTTCAACGGACGAGTCGATATGTTATGGTTATACATTAGACGTTCAACGGACGAGTCGAGATGTTATGGTTATACATTAGACGTTCAACGAACGAGTCGATATGGTATGGTTGTACAGTACACGTTCAACGGATGAGTCGATATGGTATGGTTGTACATTAGACGTTCAACGGATGAGTTGACATGGTATGGTTGTACAGTAGACGTTCACGATGAGTCCACGACGTTAGGGGTTATACTTAAGAGGTCAACTTAAGAGTCGATATGTAAAAGGTTGTATAATTAGACGTTTAACGAATGAAGAAAATGAGGACCCTTAGGAGATCCTGCTGACCATCCTGCCTGACTTGATTAGACAAATTATGAAAACGAGATCATCTGATATGACAACGATATGAATGGATGTAGAGAAGGATGAGGAGGACGAGGAGGAAGGAGAGCACCTAGCTCCCGCCACCCTGTCTGCAGTACCTAACAGATGATCCTGTCCCCTCAAGCTGAGAATACAGAGGCATTTGAGACTGATGAGTCTGCTCTACAAGCACCCACCCTCTACACACCATATCAATCTTGATCTTTGAGACTAAATCCCGTGCAATACGGATGTCTATTTAACACCATACTCCACGATCTGCCATTTGCTAAGTCAAGTGGACAAAACAATACCGAGTTGCCTGCTACAAGTGAACCACCTTCATCATCACCACCATCAGAGAATGTTGAGTCACTTAAGGATAACTGAACAACAAGAATGCAAGATAGCAGGGAATGCTAACAACAAGAGAAAGTGGGAAGGTAACCACAATGGGCAATGTACTATAAAGGACGGGAATTGCAAGAAGGTAGGACCACAAGACCCAGAGTGTAAGGAATCCTAACTTTTGCTAAGGAAACAACTAACTCACACCTGTTATTATAAGTTGTGTAAGTCTGAAACACTTCAAGAGTAAGTGTCCAATAGTGAAGTTTCAAAAACATATGCATAAAAAGATCGGCACTCTTTCTAAACGCCAGGCTGAGAACAAGAGGAAGTTGAATAACACTTCCAAGAACAATCAGAACCAACAACAGCCGAACAAGAGGCAAAATACTGGCAAAGATTACGCTGCAGGGCACGGGGAGAATAAATATTATGGCGAGTCCAATCCATTGTGTCCTAAATGCAACTATCATCATGATGGTCCATGTCCTCCCAAATGCCACAAGTGCAACATAGTGGGCCATCTGGTCCGTAACTGTAGGAGACCTACAAATGACAATACTACTAACCACCAAAGAGGCACGGGAACAAGTCAAAAGGCTAATTGCTATGAATGTGGGAATCAAGGGCACTACAAGGGGGATTGCCCAGAGCTAAAGAACCGAAGTCATAAAAACCAAATTGGAGGTACTGGAGCACATGGAGTGGTGCATACCTTAAGAGAAGGGGAAACCGATCAAGACTCTCACAACATTAAAGATGAGATCAAAGCTTAAAAGAGAAAGTTGTCTCGCTTCGCCTAATAAATCCTAAGTTGAAACTATCTTAGACTTTATCTCCAGGAGTCCTCGTTGTATTTCTCTTAAATTTCCGTTGTACAAACAATTTCAAATTACCTATCAAATCAATGTGTTGTGAAAATTTCATCAACCTTACTTTAACTTTCTACTTTGAAAGTCAAATTATAACACTATTTTGATCGAAATTTGAGCATGCAGACGTTAGCCCTCAAATATCCATAGCCTGATCACTATGTAAATTTCATGAAGACCATGCCAAAGCTGAGAGTAGTCACCTTTAAAACTGCCGTCGAGAAAACATTTTCTATTTATAAATCAAGTTTTGTGTAACGTATTCATAAAACATATCTATCACGAGCGACCAAACAGAATAACTGATAACTAAGTAAACACTTACAACCATCTTACACTGAGTCGACATCAAACCTAAAGCCAAGAAAGCCGAGACACATCACTAGTCGCCTAGGATAATCCACTATTAAACATACTCTCTAAAATATTTACGTTATTGTGATACGTAAGCTATAGAATTTCCCAGTTGTACCACCGAGTTATGCTTAGTATCACCTTAGAAATGATAAGAACTTTGGCAAACGGGGGAAGCTAAACCCAGTTATGTTAGACCATACCCCCCCCCCCCCCAATGTGATGGAAAATGTTTTATTCCGTTGCTTACAAAGCTTGATTTTCCTCAATAGCTGAGCAAGTTTAATTTGCCCCCCACAATCCTATTCACTATCCAACTTGAATAAGTGCTATGCAACGAAAACCGTTAAGCCGTTCCGTTAGATAGTACTTCATTTTGATGACCAAGCTTCTTTTATCGGGAACTGATAGAAATCCTAGATAGCCGTGCAGTTAAACGGTTGAAGCGAATTCGGATCCCATAGTCAAAGTTCGATGGAACACCAAGATAGTCTGAGTTCACATGGGAACGTGAAGACCAATTCAAAAGAAGTATCCACACTCTTCACCAAGACCAAAACCGACGTCAATTGCTGCATCATAGCCTAGAGGACAATGCTCTTTAAAAACGGGAAGTCTATAAACACCCTTTGTTTTTCAAGTCCATTGACGATGCCGATAAATCCATATGTATCTTTTTGTATTGTACAGAGTAGCTTTAAAAATTAAATGTTAAGCACAAATCGCGGACGCCAAAATTAGCGTTCAATGTAAAACAGCATCAAACAATAAATGTTTACATCAATCAAGGGTATATAATTATTTTGCGAATAATTATTAACTTTAGTTCATTTTATTTTATATCGGATAACGTTAAGGTATATAGACGTTTCGCTATAAAAAGCGTTAGGCACTCACCGAACACCCACGAAAACTTTTCTAACTCTTCACAAATACCCACTATATACAAGTACATAAAATTTACAAAATATATCATCTAAATCTTATGTTTTGGACCCGAAATACTTGCCATTGTACAAGTAATATAGCAAACTCCTTCCAAGATTGGTCAAATGACCACCATGCTACGATAATTGCCACACATACTTGTTTCTTTGTCTCTTGACTTCATAAACCCCATACCTAAGACCAAAGACAACCTTGCCCTTACCATGTCCCTTTGACTAGATCTACACCTTTATGAACATGTATATAGTGAGAGAGATCACATACATGCCTTATGACACTTTGTAAAAATCCACAATCACCTCCTCCCTTTTGCTCTATACTAGCTCACGGCATAACACAAGCTCCCAACCAAACCCATATAATTTTTTCTACAATCCATACACTTCTATACACATCTATCCTAAGATATACTAAGGCATTTGCAAGCATTGGCTAACCATATTCAAGTAATAATCAAGTAAAAGGAAGTTAGGGTTTTTGTTAAGAAAGTAAGGGTTTATTTGTGCAAGCTTTGGTTTTGTGGCTAAACAAGGGTTTAGCACTAGCTCATCATCATCATCATACCTCATAAGGTTTACTTGAACTCTTTATGTTCTTACAATATTCATTTTTATGCATATGATTATTCTATTTAGCCTATATCACCATTTAGGATTATTAACATGTAAAGAGAAGTTTTTAATTGTTGTCATCATAATGTACACATTTATATATCCTATGATGTTATTGACATCATGTTAAAATAGTCACACAAGTGATTTACACTCTTGGTTATGTATAAATATGATTATGGACAAAACTAGTAAATTAGAGATTTCTTAAGTAAAGTTATGATTTTAAGTGTTATCATGGATTTGTAACCTTGATAACTTGGACACATGAGGACTATTATGGACAAGTAAATGCTAATATAAGGATGATATATAATATATATGATATATGAGACTTGTGGTAAAATACAAAAGTGGTAAAGTATAAAGAAAAGATCAAAAATGGATTCAACAAACTCAAGCAAACATTCTGTCCAAAATTCGAATTTTTACATATCCATTTTATATTTTTATAAGATAATACATTTCACGACGATTCCGAAAAGGTAAGAAACTTGTTAAACGGATTAATAACGAAAAAGTTACGTTAAAAACGAGTTATACGTTAATAAACGAAGTCGTAAGTAAATTTTTATAAAAACATTTTTATAAAAATTATAAACAGCAAGTGTTGATATTTTTAACAAATAATACATATTTTTAGGATTCCAAAATGATAAGAATCGTAATTTTTCAATTAATAACGAATGAGTTATGAATTTCGCGAGTTTACGACAATTAAAACTTTTATAAAACTATTTTTATAAAAGTTACTATTCATGACAGAAAGTTATATTTTTGTAAACCTCATAAAATTATAGAACTTTCAAAAACGAGAACGTCCTCGAAAGAATCGTTAAAAACGGAGCTATAACGAATAAAATACGACATTTACGGGTTTTACGACGACGAATACGATTTTTATAAAACTCACGTCTGATGTGAACAGTAAAAGTTACTGTTCACCAGAGGGTCAAAATATGAAAAATGTCAAATTATGATAACTCGTCCTAATACGAAAAGATGGGCATAAGAAACGTCAAAATCGGGTTTAAAACGCGAAAGTTACGCCAGTTTTACTAAACGGTAATTATAAACGTTTTAACTTATTAAACACAATTTTACCAAAACCATTAGTTGGTGATTGAGCTATATAGAATATTATGTGGTTATCAAAGTACTATATTACTAGGGAGTTTCATAATGAGGCCTCTTCGGATGGCGTTTCGACGAGTTGTTGGATTTACGATTTAAAGTGTCCTAACTCCTCGAACGTCATGTCATGACCTCTTTAATTATGATAGCCCGAACGATAGTACGATGTAACAACTATTAGATTATATTCAATGTTGTTAGATTAAGTACTCGGTACTTATACGACCTTAATTTAATTAGGTTGCATTTGATCAATTCGCGTGGCGCGTTATTTGTGATACACTTGGCATTACTCACTCAAGGTGAGTTCATAGCCCCACGTTTCTACATGCTTTTGTTTTTACAAAGTTTTTGGGGTGAAAAACATGCAATGCTTTACAATTGGACACAAGTGGTTAAGTTTCATGTTATGATTACGTGTTGCCTAAGTAGCGATAACCCATATCTGAGCCCATTATCATGAACTGTTAATTGTGAGCGCGAATGTTATTAATAGATCTATTGGGTTTGACAACCCCGTTCGGGTGATTAGCTATCACTGGACAAACGAACGTATACCATGTCGAATATAGGATGTTGCGGGTTAGAACATCACCACGGGCAATGTAGGCCATTAATTTGGTATTCATACACGTCGAGCTTCAGTGTCATGAGCTTAGAGCAACGTAATTACATTTATATGATGTCTGCATTTGTTGCATTATCATACACTTGGGAAATCTTGTGGTCCTACAATATATGATTTATCAAACCTATGAATTCACCAACATTTTTGTTGACGTTTTAAAGCAATGTTTTTCAGGGGATCAATAAGCAAGAGGTACAAGAGATACATTGGTGGTTTTGATTGGGATATCATGCAATAAAGATTTTGTCGCAATACATTTTGTATAACTATGGGCTAGAAATCTTTGTACTTTGAACAAGTGAACAAGTTAAGCTTCGGGCTTATGTAACAAATATTGTGATAAATCCAATGTATCGTTTTCAAACGACTTTTTAGTCGTTCTATATATATCTTGTGTTGTTGATTCATGAAGTAACACGCCCCGGACCCATATTCCGCTGCGACCCAATTTGGGGGTGTTACAGATTGGTATCAAGAGCCAAGGTTATAGAGAACCAGGTCAAATGTTTTTGCTGGACTATAACCGTTTTCAAAAGATGTTTTATAACAAAAGGGATTACACGGGACATACATATGTGCATACATTCATGCATACACTGCCTGTTGCATTAGTTGGTTGAACTAGATGCATTCATATTTGATATACATGTTAAGATATAAATGTATATTACTATAAGAGTCTTATATTAAATACTAATATAAGCTATTTTGAATTTTCAGATTCAGTCATGTCGGATTCGGACGAACCAAGGGTTACACACACAGAGATCTCCAGTCCATATAAGGACTTATCGGATATAGGTTCACCTAGAGCCGATGACCATGAGTTCCCAGATGCACCACCTTCACCTGAGGACCAGCCGTATGCTGAGGATGCCTCACCTATTGCACAGTCACCAGATTATGTGCCGGAGTCTGATCCTGAGGCAGATCCGGAGGAGGATGACGATGAGGACCCTGAGGAGGATCCTATTGACTATTCTGCTGACGGAGGAGATGACGGAGATGATGAGATGGACATTGAGGAGGATGAGGATGCTGATATGGACATCGATGAGGAGGATGAGGATGATGAGATGGAGGACGAGGAGGCGGAGGAGGAGCACTCAGCTCCTGCCTACCCAGTAGTTGTTGCTTTACCAGCTACTGCCCCATCTGCGGAGGAGACTGAGCCATTTGAGACCGATGAGTCTGCAGCTACACCACCACCTCACCCTGCATACCGTATGACTGCTAGGATTACTATTCCAGAGCCATTACCGGTACCAGCATGGTCCGACGAGTCCTAAGAATTGATGTATTTCTGTGGGTGTAGTAGGAGATGCCCAATTCTTAACTGCTTTAATCTTTTCGGGGTCAACATGAAGTCCTTGACTATCAATTAAGTGTCCAAGAATGTGCATGATATGAATCCAGAAATTACACTTGGAGAACTCGGCATATAATTTCTCCTTTTTGAGTAATTCCAAGATTATTCTCAAATGATTTGCGTGCTCTTCTTTGTTACGAGAGTAGATGAGAATATCATCGATGAACACTATTACAAATTTATCCAAGTATGGTTTACACACACGATTCATGAGATCCATGAATACAGCAGGTGCGTTAGTTAAACCAAATGGCATCACTTGAAATTCATAATGTCTGTATCTTGTTCTGAAAGCAGTCTTGGGAATATCTTCATCCCTGACTCTCAGTTGATGATAGCCTGATCTCAAGTCGATCTTTGAGTAAACACTTGAACCTTGAAGTTGGTCAAATAAGTCATCAATCCTGGGTAATGGGTAACGATTCTTTATGGTAAGTTTATTCAACTCTCGGTAATCGATACACATTCTAAAATATCCGTCTTTCTTTTTTACAAATAAGACAGGAGCTCCCCAAGGTGAAGTACTTGGTCGAATAAAACCTCGGTCTGCCAACTCTTGAAGTTGGTTAGATAGTTCCTGTATTTCTGAAGGAGCTAATCTATAAGGTGCTTGGGCTACAGGTGTTGCTCCTGGAATTAAATCGATTTGGAATTCTACCTGGCGAACGAGAGGAAGGCCAAGTAGATCTTCATAAAAAACTTTCGGGAATTCTCTGAATACTGGTATGTCTTCTAGTCGTTTATCGTCTGATTTCTTTTCCAATACTTGGTGTAACACCCCCAAAATTGGGTCGCAGCGGAATGTGTTTCCGGGAGCGTTACTTCATAATACCATTGCACAAGTCATGAGAGAACGACCTCTAAGTGTCGTTTGAAAAGTATTCTTGAAAAGTTTGGACTCCAATGTTCCTCAAATAGGCCAAGCATCTATTTCACCTGAGAAAACATGCTTAAAAGGGTCAACATAAAGTTGGTGAGTTCATAGGTTTTCGTAAGTATAATTGTAAATCCCAAAACTATATATATAGGTCTACTGTGTTACAAGTTTCGCCCATACAAGACTTGCAACACGTAAACCGACATATATAGGTTTCCTTATATAAAATCCCAAAAAGTTTCAAGTATATATTGTAATGAACACGATATCCCAAAATGTTTCAAGTAGATATTATAATGAGCACAATATCCAAAATGTTTCAAGTAGATATTATAATGAGACAATATCCAATAAATGTTTCAAGTATATATTGTAATGAGCACAATATATCAAAATGTTTCAAGTATATATTGTAATGAGCACAATATATCAAAATGTTTACAAGTATGTAAGAGAAATGATTTACGATTACTCTATATCATGGAACTGTTGACGTAGACTTATAAGTATGCCAATTTATTTCAATGCACTGTAGAGAATTCATTAGTATACATGTGAGCCCTGTAGATACAATCCATCGTAATTCGACATGGAATAACGTTCGTTAGTTCGATCTCGAACTAGTGAGAGCTAATCACCCGAACGGGGGTTGTCAATCCCCAATAGATCAATTTTTATAAACATTTTTCTGCTAGCCTCACACCTCCCATTGATTTACAGTTCATGAAACCTAAGCTTAATCGTATTATTCTTAAAAGTCAAGTTGTGTTTAGTCCACAAAAGTAAACCAATATTGTATCTCATCGCATGATGAAGTAAAAAAGTGCATAATTCAATTTGTAATCAACCATGTAAATGCATTTGTAAACAAGCATGTTCTCACCCCAAAACTTATAAAACAAATCATGTAAAACGTGGGGCTATGAACTCACCTTGAGTTCTGATAATCCAAATATCACAGATAATGCGTCACGTAAAAGATCGAATGCAACCTAAATTATCATAGGTCGTATAAGTACCGAGTACTTTAATTGATAACATTGAATGTAATCCTATAGATTATATCGTACTATCGTTCGGGCTATCATAATTAAAGAGGTCATGACATGACGTACGAGGAGTTAGGACACTTTAAATCGTAAATCCAACAACTCGTCGATACGCCATCCGAAGAGGCCTCATTATGAAACTCCCTAGTAATATAGTACTTTGATAACCACATAATATTCTATATAGCTCAATCACCAACTAATGGTTTAGGAAAAATTGTGCTTAAACAATTAAAACCGTTTTATAATTACCAGTTTAGTAAAACTAACTGGCGTAACTTTCGCGTTTTAAACCCGATTCTCGCGTTTCTTATGCCCATCTTTTTATGTCCATCTTTTCGTATTAGGACGAGTTATCATAATTTGACATTTTTCATATTTTGACCCTCTGGTGAACAGTAACTTTTACTGTTCACATCAGACGTGAGTTTTATAAAAGTCGTATTCGTCGTCGTAAAACCCGTAAATGTCGTATTTTATTCGTTATAGCTCCGTTTTTAACGATTCTTTCGAGGACGTTCTCGTATTTGAAAGTTCTATATATTTATGAGGTTTACAAAAATATAACTTTCTGTCATGAATAGTAACTTTTATAAAAATAGTTTTATAAAAGTATTAATTGTCGTAAACTCGCGAAATTCATAACTCGTTCGTTATTAATTGAAAAATTACGATTCTTATCATTTTGGAATCCTAAAAATATGTATTATTTGTTAAAAATATCAACACTTGCTGTTTATAATTTTTATAAAAATGTTTTTATAAAAATTTACTTACGACTTCGTTTATTAACGTATAAGTCGTTTTTAACGTAACTTTTTCGTTATTAATCCGTTTAACAAGTTTCTTACCTTTTCGGAATCGTCGTGAAATGTATTATCTTATAAAAATATAAAATGGATATGTAAAAATTCGAATTTTGGACAGAATGTTTGCTTGAGTTTGTTGAATCCATTTTTGATCTTTTCTTTATACTTTACCACTTTTGTATTTTACCACAAGTCTCATATATCATATATATTATAAATCATCCTTATATTAGCATTTATTTGTCCATAATAGTCCTCATGTGTCCAAGTTATCAAGGTTACAAATCCATGATAACACTTAAAATCATAACTTTACTTAAGAAATCTCTAATTTACTAGTTTTGTCCATAATCATATTTATACATAACCAAGTGTGTACATGTGTATTTCTTCCAAGATAACCTTATTTTAGTGTTCAAGTAACATTAATATGAGTCAATAATTAATATTAACATGTCATAAGTATTTCTTTAACTTAAAACATATTATGAAACCATAAAAACCCTAATTAACCCATAATCATTTTCATGTTTAACCAAGAGTGTAAATCACTTGTGTGACTATTTTAACATGATGTCATTAACATCATAAGATATAATAAAGTGTACATTATGATGACAACAATTAAAAACTCCTTTTTACATGAATAAAATCTTAAATGGTGATTTGAGCTAAATAGAATAATCATATGCATAAAATGAAAATTATAAGAACATGAAGAGTTCAAGTAAACCTTATGAGGTATGATGATGATGATGAGCTAGTGCTAAACCCTTGTTTAGCCACAAAACCAAGCTTGCACTTAAGAAACCCTAGCTTTCCTTAATAGAAACCCTAACTTTCTTTCTCTTGATTATTACTTGAATATGGTTAACCAATGCTTGCAAATGCCTTAGTATGTCTTACAATGGATGTGTATAGGTATGTATGGGTTGTAGAAAATTTTGTATGGGTTTGGTTGGGACCTTGTTTTGAGCCGTGAGCTCTATAGAGCCAAAAGGGAGTGTTTTGTGAATTTTTCTCTAAGTGTTATGCTTGTATGAGTTACTTGTATGCCTACTAATATTATATAAGGTTCAATGGTCAATAAAGTTTGCAATAGTTGGTCCAAGACAAGTTTCATGGTCTTAGGGAAAATGGTTTTCTTGTCTTAAGTCAAAGAACATAGTATGGCTAAGTATTAATGAACAAGTGAAGTACTTTGACCAAGTTGTGAACTTTTCTTGCTTCCTTGGTGTTATGCCGTGTGAAATGAGGGGGGGAAGTCTTCTAGAAGACTTTTGCTAGTTAAAACATTATATTGTATCATTTACTTAAAGTTACAACATGTAACACTTATTTAAAAGTTGCCAACTTGCATGCATTTGTGTATAATATATTTTCTAGTGTACAAAGTGCAAGTAATATTTACTTGGCTAAAGTTTAATAAAACTTTAGGTATTGGGTATAATCGAGGGTATTTGTTGAAGCGTTAATAAATTAACGTGCTTCCGGTTATTCTTAAACGTACATTTATCGCGAAACGTATTTAACTTACGTAACCAATAAAATAAATGAACAATGACCATAATTATTATCAAAATAATTATATAACACATGATTGATGCAAACGTTTGATGGTTTGATGCCCGTTTACATTAAACGCTAATTTTTGGCGTACGCGATTTAACCTAACGTTTACAATTTCAAGCAAACATGTACAATGCAAAAGGTACATTGCGGATTTGTTGACGTCGTCAATGACTTGAAAACACAGGGTGTTATACTAGAGCATTGCATAGCTTCTCCTTCAGAATGCGAAAAGCTTAATCTTGTTCGTCGCCCCACACATATGTCTTGTTCTTTTGAGTCAACAGGGTGAGGGGCTTTGCGATCTTGGAGAAATACTCAATAAATCTCCGGTAGTAACCCGCCAATCCTAAAAATGAATGGATTTCAGTTGACGATTCAAGAGTCTTCCAGTTCTTGACCGATTCAACCTTGCTAGGATCCACGTGGATACCGTCACGGTTGACCACATGTCCTAGGAACTGAACTTCTTTCAACCAAAACTCGCACTTTGAAAATTTGGCGTATAACTTCTCTTTCTTGAGTAAATCTAGAATCGTCTTCAGGTGAACTTCATGTTCTTCTTCTGACTTTGAGTAGATTAAGATGTCGTCAATGAACACAATTACAAATTTGTCCAAATACGGTTTGCAGACGCGGTTCATTAAGTCCATAAATATTGCTGGTGCGTTCGTCAGCCCAAATGGCATGACTGTGAACTCAAAGTGCCCATATCGGGTTCTAAACGCGGTCTTCGGTATATCTTCCTCTCGGACTCTCAACTGATGATATCCTGAGCGAAGATCTATCTTGGAGAAACAACACGCACCTTGTAATTGATCGAACAAGTCATCAATTCTGGGGAGAGGATAGCGGTTCTTTATAGTTAACTTGTTTAATCAATACAAGACAAAATTCGTTAAGAATTTGTAAGAGTACATTGAGTCGAGGTATATGATACTAACCGAGAAAATAAGAATTTTATAATAATCATGAATTAATCGGAATGGTCAATATTTATATAATCGACCGATACGAATGAATAGTAATACACTAGAAGATAGACATAAGGGATCGAATTTAAACCAAGTAATATATATAAACTATATAATACTATAATGATAACCAAAAGAGCAAGTAAGGATCAGGGAATGCGCGCGCGGATATCGGATCAGCGATGAAGGATTCTGTATTTTGAAAATGAAAGTAAGGAAAATCTTTAAAATTTGTGGTTATAGACTAGATTTTGAAAATGACCCAGTTCCCTATAACCTTGGCTCTGGTACCAATCTGTAACACCTCCAAAATCTGATATGCAACGGAATGGTAACCTTGGGGTGCTACGTTAAAGTACAACAATCAAGATATAGGAAACGACCTTAAATGGACGTTTTAAGACAAGATTTCATTCGATGCCATAGCAAAATATCAGAGTTCATACATTAGGTCCCATATGTTTTAAAAGTCAAATGATACCTCACCAAGCCAAGATAACACACCTTCTTCTTTTCAATCAAAACTTCAAATCTCACCACCTTTATCTAATGAACCATCTTCTTCTTAACCTTTGAACCCTTTGCTTGACAACATCTTGGATGTCCCTTCTAGAACTTTAAACACTCAACCACTTCAAAGCCATCCTTCTTTGGATATCACTCTCTCATTGTCACCATTTGAAAACCTTGAAACTCTATCACCACCATCTCCACCACAACCTCAACCACCTATCATGGGCCACCATCTTTACTACAACTACCATGACTACCATGGGTCAACATGCATATGTTGCTCTCACAACTGAACTCTTTTCTTAACCTTAAGAGATGAGATGAACATCCTGTTTGCTCATCTTGAGTACCTTCTTACTATCGCAATCACCTCATTTCCACCTCCAACTTGAAATGTTGTCAAAAAATTTCATAAATGTATCACCCTAAACCTTTTTGCTCAAAAAGTCATCCCCTATGAATCATGAATCATTTAGGAATTATGTAGTATTATCTTTCTCTATTTCATGAAGTATGTTTAGATTGTAGTGTAACTTATGGATTAATGGTCTATTGGCTAATATCAGCTCTATTTTCATTTTATGTTGTATGAATGTATTACTTGCACTTGCTATTGTATGAATTGGGTGACTAGAATTCAATGTTATGCTTAAAAGATATTTGTCTTGCACTTGTGCTTCTAACTTTGTTTTGTAGCAAACAATTTTCGTAAGATCGATCCCTTGGTACCCCAAACGAGGGGGAGCATACATCAAGGGGGAGTCTTAATTTCGTGGATTTCTTTCTCTCTTCTACAATTCGACGATATCCTTTTTGGATTCGACAAAAAGTGGGAGAAATGGAATAAAACTCATTAATAATTTGAAATCTTTAATTTTATACAAAATGAGTTTATATTTTGTCATCATAAAAATGGAGGAGATTGTTAATATAAATAATGTCTAAAAACATTATTTATATTTTTCGACCTCTCAATGTTTTGATAATAACAAAATGTAAAAACGTTTACGATAAAAATAAAACGTTCAAAAATTATTAATCTTGAAATTCCATTTCTAAGACTAGTGATCACTTAAGGTATGGACAAACAAAATCATTAAGCATGATTAGTGATCAAGAAAATATTTTTCTCTTAATCTTCACTTTTATTCTACAAAAGTATTTTCACAAAAAATACATATACAAAATATTTTCTAATTAAAAGAAAAGTTTTATTAAAAACTTAAATTTAAAATTCAAATTTTCCCCTCAAAATGAAAGGTTCCATACCAGATACAACATTCACCACAAAAAAACAAAAACAGGAGCGGAGTCTACCTAGCGGCCCCTTAAAGGGTTGCGGACCCCAAGATATACTGTGACCACCGGCACCGCCCTCAGGTGACAGTTGGAACTCCTGGCTATAAATACTACACTATTGCTAGCAGAAAAACACACCTCTTTGCATGAATTTTTCTGATAACTTTCTCAGTCTAAAAACCTTCTTTCTCTCTCTAAAATATCTTGATCACTAACATCCTTAGATCTTGTTTTCAAGTTGATCTAGATCGTTCTCACCTCTCTCATTCTTTTTTTTCTATCAATGCATGAGAAGAAACATTCGTATTCGCCATAAACAAGGTTATTAGTGATCTCTCATTTCTTCTTCTAAGTATCAAATCTCTATTGTAATTATCTTGTGTTTTAGTGTGATTCAGATTGTGTGTAAGTCCGATAGTGTAGATCTTGTGATTGTGTATATCTTTGAGAAGTGGTAGCAAAAAAAAATTGTTCTAGAAAGATTAATGACTTTGACATTTAGCTTAGTGTTAGAAAACAACGTAAGCGATGTGTAAACGATTTTCTCCGCCTAAAGAGAGCTTGTTGACATAGTGAAATCTTGAGTAAGATACTAGGGGAGTGGAATAGGGCGAAGAGGTGCTTCGTAGCCGAACCATTATAAAATCTTAGCGTCTTGGTTTGATTGTTCTTTTCCTTATCTTTTCATTATTATTATCATTGTTATTTAATCTTAGCTTAGATTGTTATATTGTTGGTTCATATTGTTGATTGGTTAAACATACAACTCGAATCTAAATATTTTGAAAGCAAACTTTTAAAACATAAAACAAACTTGTAAACTATTCAACCCCCCTTTCTAGTTTCCACACATTTCTCGTACCAGCTCTTGAAGGGGTCATTCACCAACTGCGTCTCATTGTCGGTCACGTTTACCCTCGGCAACCTAAACCTGCACACAATGTTTTCCCAAACAAATTTTTTGACTTCCCTACATGTGGTCTTGGCTAAGGGCTTAGCTTCCATCCATTTAGTAAAATAGTCTATTGCCACGATGATGAACTTTAACCTTCCCAGACCCTCTGGAAGGGGTCCTAAGATGTCAAGGCCCCACTGGTAAAATGTCCATGGAGACATGATAGATGTTAATTTTATCTTTGGCAACCTGGGTACCAGATCATGTATCTGGCATGAGTCATACCTGTCCACTACCTCCTTAGTGTCTCGGTGCATGGACGGCCAATAGTATCCTTGCCTCATTATCTTCGTGACCACCGATCGTGCTCATGCATGCATTCCGCATGCTGATGAGGTGTCATTTTATACACTTTTTCAAGGTTATTTAACCCTCTAAATCGTGCAATTATGCCTAAATTAGGTATTTAATCGCTCGTTTTCAGGTTTTTAGCATTTGGATGGCATTTGGAGGAAATATACGTGACTTGGGCTCATTTGGAGAAGAAACAGACAAGATTACAACTCTACACCAAATCTATATGAAAATAGCCAAACAGTGGCTGGCGATGGTGTCGTGACTTACACACGACGACGTCATGTGTTATTCGTGACGGTGTCGTGACTCTGGTGACGGTGTCGCTATTCTGAAGACACCGTCGTGACGAACCGACTTAGAGTTCTCCTATAAATATAGCCTCATAGCTTCGTTTTTATCAAGCCTCAAACCCTAGGGCCGACTAAAGGGTTTGGGTAGGTGTTTTTCCAACTACTTAATGGTTTAATTCAATCCATAAACATCTTGTAATGGTTTGATTATCACTTTTATCTTAATTCATGTCTTCATTTCCTTTTGTTGATTATGATTTCTATTCTCTATTAAGAATGCTTGGTTAATTCATCTAGTGTTTGCTTAGATGTTATAATCCCTGAGATTGATTGTGTATTTGTGTTAGTTGATGATTATTGATGTTTATTATGCATGTTTGATCAAAGATCCATACGCTTTCATACTAGAATCGATTGATTGATTTGTGATAAACTAGTTTGCATGATTAAGCAACCTTAACGTGTAATCGGTTTATTCTTGGTCATTTAGCAACCTAAAGACCTTTAAGAGACATGACTTAGCAACCTAAGCATGGACAAGTTAATTGGTGATTTGTGTGTAAGTGTTTGTTAGTTAGTCAAAAAAGCAACCTCTAGGCTAATTAGTGATACTTGACAACCTAAGGTCACGTATGTTAAATTATGCATGATAGTGGAAATCTTAATGCTTTATGCTTGTGTTTGTGTCTGATTGAGCAACCTCATAGACATTGGCCATAGGTGTAGAAGGGCGAGGGGATGTGAACGCTTAACCGAGCCATATTAGTCATAAACCCCCATCAATGATTCAGCTAACTAGTTAAGCATAATGCATATTCAAGATTAGGGAGAATTTCACCTAAGTAAATACGCTTCTCTTTATCATTGTTTCTAGCTTGGTTTAATTATAATTAGGATTAGTTATTAGCTTAATCAAAACCTCTCTCAAATATATTGATTTTACTTGCTTTCAATTTAACCAATGAAAGACCAAAAAGAATCATCCCTCAACCTTTAGATTTAGGTGACATACACTTCGAATATACCTTACTATTCCCATCTTCGAATGCAGGAAACTAGAAGGAAAGCAGGTTCTGCTCGAGGAGCAACCTAAAGAAGGAACGGTGGAAACCGAAGAGAATTCTACAGAGGAAGACGTTATGATTAATCCAACATTTTCAAACCAAAAAGTCACCATTGGGACACAATTCTCTTCAGCTGATAAACTTGTTGAAAGATAACAAAGATGTGTTCGCCTGTTAACCAGTGGATATGGTCGGAGTAACAAGAGGGATAAGTCAACACTCTCTAACCGTAAACTAAAGTATCACTCCGATAACACAAAAGCGAAGGGTCCACGGTTCCAAAAGAGCAAGGATGTAATGAAAGAAGTTGAGGAATGGATCAAGGCAGGAATAGTGAGGCCGATACGGTATCCGACATGGATCTCTAACCCCGTGCTGGTGAAGAAAGTAGACGACACATTGAGAATATGCATAGACTTCAAGAATCTCAACTCAGCGTGTCCGAAAGACTACTACCCCATATCGGAGATAGACCTCAGCCGTCCGTGGAACCAATGTGGCAATTCCACTCGGGGTAGGAAATTTCATCATTGCATGAGTGGTGGACGAGATGGAACGAAGCTCTCTCATTCCTGTTCAGCCCAGGATAATGTTGTTTGGGGATGACGCCTGTATTCCCGTGAATTTTATCATAGTTCTCCGGCACAACCCTTTAATCCCAAACATAACTTCTAACTCGATTTTTCCTATAGGAAGTAACTGTTTCCCAGAGAACCCCACTAACTCCGTGTGGGTTTGCGTTAAGCGAGCTTCAATAGTCAGACACAGGTTACGGAAACAGTGTTCGAACATCACTTGCAATGCTGCACCTTGATCCACAAATACTCTCCAAACAAGATAACCTTCCACTTTCGCCTCAATTATCAGTGGTTCGTCTGACACATCGTCGGATGGGATCGGGGGGAGGGGAGGTTATTAGTGCATTCATCTAATCCTCCTCCCTTTTCTCTAGAACTTGTGCTTACGAATATTCACCTTCTCATACACCATATTAATTATCTTTCTGTTAGTGCTACTATTCCTGGTCTGCTTCCCTCGGTTACATCCTCTCCACCTCACGTATTTAACCAGGTGGTTGAGCTTTCCGGCTTCTAAAGCAACTTCCAACTGTCTCTTCAACCGGTAGCAATCGTTGGTATAATGCCCCTTTTCTCTATGGTAATCACAATATCTGTTCAAATTCTCATTCCTTGGCATTTTGATCATTGGAGGATGGGGAGGTAGTTGGAGCTGGAGTTCGGTGGCTAGTATTTCCTTTGGTCTTTTAACTAAAGCCTCCTAGCTAAGCTGGTTAACTTCTTGCCTTCGGTTTTTGAATCTCCGGTTGTCATACCTCCGACCTTGTTGCGTTGGGGAGACATACAACTGATAGTGATCTCTCCGATTGTAGGTGTTGTAGCCATCCACCTTAGGTGGACCTCCATCGTGCATTATACGTAGTGGCCGGGGGCCTCTGTACGGTGTCCCCTGCCCCTTCTCTCGATGCTCCCCTTGGGCAACTAAGTACTCTTGTAAGCTTCCTCGAATTTGATGAAATAATATACCCGTTTCATCATCTTGGTCACCGTCTGTGGCACTCAATCGACAAATCGTCTAGCTAGTTCCGGGCATTTGGAATTGCTCATAAAGGTTGATATATGCATCACCCCCGAAACACCCTGAATATACCCCACTTGTTCAGTCCAACGTTCATTGAAGTCCGGCAATGTTTCGTTGGCCCTCCGGACAATCTTTGAGACTTCGGTCGGATCTTTGCTGCATCTTCTTTTCAAGGCAAATCTTTCCACAAACTTCTTACGGAGGCCCGTCCAACTTTCAATGAAACCATTAGGCATTTGGTCGAACCATCCTCTCGTCGGCCCATCTAACGTTTGTTGGAACATCCTATACCATACTGGCATCTCCCATTCCCCTTGATTAGCTGCTCCCACAAAGCGAGTGATGTGATCGTCCGGGTCTGTGGAGCCATCATATATCTCTAGATTTGTGGTCATTCGGTGACTTAGGGCTGAGAATTCGATAATTCGCCTGGTGAATGGTGACTTCAGCACTTCCTTGTACGGTTTCTTAAGATCATCATCTACCTCTTTCACCGGCCTTTTTCCCTTGTCTTTCCCTTTGTTGCTATCTCCTTCCTCGCTGAAGGTTAGGTGTATGGGTGTTATTAACGTTCTGGCTTTCTCATTATGTTGTTTGATGAGGGTTTCAAGTGAGAAGATGTGGTTCAGGATTTGATCTTGCAAGCTTGGTGTTTGGTCTGGTGTGGTTGGATCAGGTGTAGGACATGTCATTCTAAACTCTAGGCAGTTCGAGATGGCACCAATTTATTAAAGTAAAATCTTGATCTTTGGCCTTCGGGTACGTCGGTGTTCCCCTCACCCGTCGGTAGTCTGAACCTCCTACACATAAGAGACAACACGCGTTAGCCTCGCTCCAGGTGTGACCCTAGGACCAAGCTTCGGCGTGAGAGTAAGATTCTAATATGTGTGTAAATATGTGTAGAATGCTACAGTGTCAGAAAAATAGTTGAGAGTGCAATAAATGTGATAGGGGTATTTATACTATCCCAAACATGTACCTGGATGATGTCTCTTGTGGTTGACCTGACACATCTGATATGCATGACGCATGTGTTAGACCTGCCAGGACAGCGTGTCAGGAGGGGTGTTAGGTCCGTCATTTAGGGTGAAGACAACACATGCAAGATAATGGCCTTACATGCGCACTTCGGACAAAGACAGTACCTGTGGAGTGTTGTCCATACTTGCGTCATCCTTGTCACCCACCGTTTGTCCCCATGTGGGGTTCGGCTAAGATCTCACCGGATATAGCACCATCCGGCATGTGTGTCCGGTACATACACGAACATAATTAGTTCTTGAATTTTCCCTTACAAGTTTATGGCTACAGAATCTAAAAATCTGAACAACTTATACCTTAGAATAATTAGAAATGTTCAACATAATTCGCCCGTTTGCATTGCATTCAGTAACACACAAACCATGAAGTGAAACAGAAATAGGGAAACTGAAAACTATAAATTAACCATCTGATCTGCAATGAAGCCCAAAAAGTCGACACTTAATCTTATTGTAGAGTAGGACAACTTTATGATAGCCAAAAGTTTCTCTTATCGACTTACATTCAAATTCAAAACAATATCAACTTTAGCAACTTATCATTCCAATAATAGCTAACGATCACTACAATGAGTAAAAACAAGCAGAATTAACCGCGCGTTGCTGCGGGGCGTTAATTTTTCGCGCGCTGTTGCGGGCGTTTAATTTTTCTTTTTTAATTTTGTGCGGGTTTATTGTTTCGATCTCATGTTTAATAGTTTGTTTTTTTTCCTATATGGGCATAAGTGTTGGGCCTCATGTTTAAAGGTTTTTTTTTTGCTATACGGGGGGTTTTTTTTAGTATAATTTTATGGAATTATGTTGCGGGTTTATTTTCTCGGTATCAAGTTTAATAGTTTCTTTTTTTCCCTTATATAAGTTTATGGTGCCCTTGCTGCGCGTTGTTTTGTTGCCTGTTATTATTTTTTTTTTAGGTGTTATTTTTTTTTCTTTTATTTTTTTTCGGTCTCACGTTTAATATTTTTTTTATATGGGCTTATGTGTTAGGTTTCACGTTTAAAGATTTGTTTTTTTTTTTTGCTATACGGATTTTTTTTAATATAATTTTATGGGATTTGAGTAAATATGTGTTATATATTTGGGCTTATGGTTTTTAATGGCGTAAAATGACACCGTTTAATGCGACCTAAACTACTAAAAAAATGTACGTTTTTGTGACCTCTTTGTCGGATGATTTTAAATTATATTAGGTATCGAAATTGGCTCTTTCAAGCGGGTGGGGGTGGTTATTATTTTACTCAACACTGAATAACTCGATACTTATGTAATATATACATTTTTTCCCCTTATTTTATGGAAACTGAAAACTATAAATTAACCATCTGATCTGCAATGAAGCCCAAAAAGTCGACACTTAATCTTATTGTAGAATAGGACAACTTTATGATAGCCAAAAGTTTCTCTTATCGACTTACATTCAAATTCAAAACAATATCAACTTTAGCAACTTATCATTCCAATAATAACTAACGATCACTACAATGAGTAAAAATTCATCCAAATAGAAACAAGCTGATAAATTGATTGAGCAAAGCTATTTCCACGAACATACTTTCACCTTCAAATTACAATCCAGATATAAACAGATTCACATCAAAAGAAACCATCAACAAAATCACTAATATAAATCAAACAACTTTAAAACGACGAAAGAAACAAATTCTATTGAAAGACCAATTATAACAAACTAACTTCAGAATTTGTCCACTCAGATAAGCTATTTGACATACATGATACATCATATCATACTAAAAGTAAACCCCCAAATTTAACAATTCGAGTTTCTAACCTAACCACTAAACCAAACAACTTCAGAGTACGTCGCCAACTATGAACACTTACAATTAAATGATATGCAAATGATGCATGACTAAAAGTAAAAATAACATAGCGTCAACCATGCAATTGATGCGGAATAAAAGTAAAAGGATAAGGATCCTCTCATGTTTATTTGAACATGAGAGGTTAAGCAGAACATTACCTCTCATGTTCAAATGAACATGAGAGGATCTTTTTCCAAAGTAAAAATAACATATCGTCAGCGTCAACACCCTTCTTAACTTTATCCTCCTCAACTTTCAAAATCCTTACTTCAACAACACCATAATCCATCATTTCACCCCCTTAATAAAGGGTGAAATGATGGATTATGGTGTTGTTGAGAAGAAGAGAGATGTTGGAATGTGAAAATAAGGAAATGAGTTCAGGGTTTGGAGATGGTAAGTGTACGGACGTGACGTTTTTCAATTTCAAAGTTGAAATAAGGTTTTCAGGTGAGGCATTTGTTATGGTGGTGGTTGCGGTGAAGATGAAGAGCAGAGTGAAGAAAGTGAGTGACATTTTTTTTTTTTGCTGCTGGTTATTTTGTTTGTTTGTTATGGAGTTTATTTTTGGTTGCTTTATTACACTACTAGAAAGTTGACTTTCACTGACTGATTTTCCGACGGACAATTTTCTGTCGCTAATTACTGACGGCTTTCCAACTTCATACCGACAACCATTCACATTCACCTATCTAGTGTTGTTATTTTACTTTTGGGTCGGTAATCCGCCGGAAGCAAAGCAAATCCTCTTCCTTAGTTTCCATTACCCGTTAGCTTTTCCCTCTAAAACTGAAATCCCGATTAACTATTATATATCCCCAAAGTACAAAACCCCAAATCACATTGGAACTAATCCAGATAATCAACAAGATGCGATTTTTGCCCTAAAGTATTCAAATCACGATTCGATCTAAAACAAATTCCATATTTACCCAAGTAAGTTTCCATCACATTCAAATTTATAATTCGATTTTGCCCTAATTTCATTATGTTATCTTATTTTGCCCTAATTTCACCTAATTTTGATTGATTATTTTGCCTTAATTTCACCTAATTTTGATTGATTATTTTGCCCTAATTTCACCTAATTTTGATTGATTATTTTGCCCCAATTCAATTGTTAATGGAATCTATTATCACAATTTTGTGTTTTGATACTGATTATGAAGTTGTGATCGGATCTGTTGTTGCGGTTTCATTGTGAATGAATCCGATTATGTGAATGTGTGTGTGTGTGTGATTTTGATGTTTGGAGTTTTGAATGGATTATGTTGTTATGGTTACAGAGTGTTTGGTTGATTGACGTGAGAGTTGAATAATCGGATAAGCAGATTAGCGGAATTAGTTTTGTTGGAGCTGTATGTTGTGATAATTAGTTAATTTGTCGTAATGATTTGTTTCGTTGATTGTTAATAGTTTATTGGCTAATTCACTTTTAGATAATGTTTACTAAAATCATGCTTGTAGATAACTAGTTTTGCTTAGAAAATAAGCTAAACCAAACATCCTCCCTTAGTATTGGTTGGGGTCAAATAGTACTTCATAACTTGAATAAGCTATTTTAAACAACAATATCAACTGAACAACAAATTTTGGAAATTTCTAAAAAAAAGATGCGTTGTTATTCCTAATGTGATAATATAAGGTAAATTTTTGTAGACAACTTGTTTGTATCCTTCTTTGGTGGTTTATTATGTTGGCTTATTAAAGCTTGGATTTTAGCATTAAATGATTTAATAAGCTTATTAATGTAGACACTATTAGATGAATATGTCACTCAAATAACACTGGATAAAATGATTATTATATAGTCAATCTTTGTGTAACAACAAGCAGGATAGCCCGCACGGGATCATTTTTTTTGCGATAATTGGCATTCGTAGATAAACTAAATGTATCTGTCGAATTTATATTTAACTTACACAGTTTGCATGTGTTTACATAGATCATACTTTTGTACATTTGTTGATAGAAAACAACAGGAACCGAAACACCAATATTGTTTGCAATATTTTAAATACAACATAAGCGACAACAATTGTGTACAATACATCTTTGAGCTGGATCTACCTTACTAATTCAGTGAAAACTCTATAGCGTAAGCATCAAAAAATATTGTTCAAACTCTTTATCACTTCATGAAATATATTTATAAAATTATGATGAGAACATACACCACTTTACAGTATGGAAAGTTAAGCTTGCCTTGACGGCTGTGGTGCATGTGGCTGTTGTTCCTATGAAAATCGGTAGTCGCTGCAATTAGCCTTTAACTTCTCACAGGTCACCCAATCACTGACCGCTATTTTAGAAAAAATTAGCATGATATAAAATATTAACCATCCGACTTGCAGACTAACCTACAACACACAACTGCAAAACCTGGAGCACATCCATCTCTCATGTGCGCCTGAAAGATGTTAGTAACATTACCTGTTTTTTTGGAAAGATTTTCTAACAATTGTTTGAAATACATGTAAAGACACGAACTTCAATTCCAACAGCTTACGTTGCAACATTAGCTTCTGGCACCACTTAGACCAAAAGGAATCATGTAGATCATTGATCACATATTAAGGCTGCAATTTACATGTTCCATTATCAATACAGAATACTACAAAACAGATACTATTAAAACCATCATATATCACAATTTTTATTACATATATAACCCCCATGTTGGTAACTTTGGTTCATCATCCTATGATGTGTGATCAGTTGCCACTCTTTTCATCCCCATTGTCATCCGTTCGCAACGTTTCATTCTAGCTAATATATCCTGCTTTATACCCTTATTAAAATAATAACCCCAACTGACCCACTTTTATATAAATGGGTGGCCATTCGTTAAAAAGAACCAAAAGACTTTATTATAAATCAAGAACCATGTTAAATGTTTCATTGAGATTACATGTAACTATTTTGTTAGCTTTGTTAGGTTATGGTAGTCGGCTAGCACGTATACGTTACGAATATGTGAGCCTATTGGGAGCACACGCGTTAAGACACGAAGAGTACGTTTATTAAATACTTAATATATATTTATTTATTATTAAGGATTTAATATGCTTCACGTTGATAATTTAAATAACCGTTAGTTACCGTTATATTTTATAACTAACTCAACAACTATTTAAATATGAACCGAAAAGGACTAAAATTGACAAAACCCGAACCTTGTGGGTGTCACTTGTTGGTTGACCCATATAGCTTCTAGAATGGGGTTTTAAGATAAATTTTAGAAATAAGGGATAAGTATTGTATTGTGATAAGGATTATGAGGATATCCTAGTTTATCTATAACTAGAGTTAGAGGCTATATAAATACCCATCTCCTCCTCATTTATTTTATTCACTCGATTACATACAATTAAAACGACACATGTATCTTTTGAATGTCTCCTTTGTCTCAGCTCCTCTTCTTTGTAGCCTCACAAATACCCGCTGCCACCAATCTTTTGGCTATTCCTTTAAACATGTCATTAAAACGATATGTTATTAACGGTTAACAAAAGTGAAGTGCTCATGTGTTAACATGCTAAATAACTACATTCTTGTGTCTAGTAAATAGCACAACATTTGACTCACAATAATTTATATATTATTGATGGTAAAATGAGTGGGTTCAGGTTTTAACTTGTTCAATATGTCTCACAACATCATGTAATTCCTCTTTTTATTGACCTATATGTTTGTGATAGTGAAGCTTCATTTCAGAACTTTCCCTAAGAGCCAGAGCAGGTTTGTC
Source organism: Tanacetum coccineum (assembly GCA_026074375.1). Taxonomy (NCBI): domain Eukaryota; kingdom Viridiplantae; phylum Streptophyta; class Magnoliopsida; order Asterales; family Asteraceae; genus Tanacetum; species Tanacetum coccineum. The sequence continues at coordinate 56,178 of BQNB010007551.1, forward strand.
TGCTGCTATAACTCCACCGTCTTCCTGTCATCAGCCAAAAATGTAAATTACATGTGCCCTCTTAGAAAAAGCATTCACTTTTTCATACGTGAACAAAAAAATGCTTAAGAAGACAATTTATGTTTTTTTATAGCATCAATAGTTTTCTTGGGGCGTGAGATAATTGCAGGAACATGTAAGAAACATGTTCATTATCCTTACACTGAAGAACAAATATGCATCTTTTAACCAAATGCATACCGAAGGTTGACATATTTTGGGTAAGATATTACTTGGGTTATATCTTAGAGTGACCAACATTAGTACTTAGCTTACAAAATTACGAAACAACCTGGTAAAGTAAATTGCCTCTACGGTTGCTCATGCCATAAGATGACTAAAATATGTAGATTTTGATCTTGAAAATATATTAAAAGTTAATATAGGTTAAAAAGGAAAATTAAAATTTTTAATTTAGCTTGTATGCTTCCTTTTTTATTAGGTCTATACCGGCTATAAGACCCACTCAATCAACAATATGTGGTGAATGGCGATCTAGGCACTTTAGCAGAAATCCAAGGAGGTATTATTGTTCCCCAATTAGGAAGACTCGCGAGAGAACACGGATTTTAACATGTTATCATTTTTAATTAAATAGACATTTAGTATTATGTATCTTGATATGCATATTTGTTTACTTGTTTACTTGTTTGCACGCCTAATAAATATGCAATACGGACATAAATACTAATAAAGAAAGATGATATTAAACTGTCTATTAATTCACACGCCTAAATGCATGCTCATAGTGACCAACTATTTGTTTCGTGGAAAACTGTTTTTTGTGAAAAATTAATAAGACGTTAAACTAAATGAAACTCGTTTTTTTGAATGAAAAATTGGACGCTATGGACTCATGGGAAGTACGGCTCATCCACTAGAACAAACTATAAGAGAATTTAAGGCGGGTCGGTTTTTTATTTTAGTAAATCCTAAAGAAAAAGGTATTTTACTAAGCTTCGCGCTGACTTGCATTCTCCGCTTCTTTAGTGCGTTTGAATTGAGTTTACGTGAACCTTGCATGTCCACTACAATGTCATTATAAAGGTTTTTTAAATCAGTGAAACAAAGTAGTATTTGCATGCTTCTAATGTAGCAACTGCTTATATAAACACTTTATGTGCAACCCCTATGAAAATTTTAAGTCTAATCCAGCCAACCAAGAACAACTTGCAATTGGTTTGACCACTTTGTCAGAACTTAGGCCCTACCAACCCATGCAATTTACATGCTCTGGTCAGATCCTTGACGATTTTTGCAAGGTCTTCTTGCATGGGTCCAACTTAAAATCGAGTAGGCCTGGCAGACCTGGAACCCGAGGCACTAAGATGAACCGAAACATGCTCATTAAACATTTATTAACTGATTACTAATGTATTGACCATATCAAAAAACTAAGATTGTATTAAAAATTACATTAACGCTGCGCTATACCTCTTGCCACCACTTCTTTACACCCTGGTCAGACCTTTGGTAATAAGAGGGAGGTCAATTGGATCTTAGTCGTAATAGTAAAATTAATTGGTAGTTAATTCTATTAAGAATTTAATTATCAAAATTACTAAATTGAACTTTCTATGTTCTGATTAATTGTGTTTTGCAACATAATTCATAAACAAAAGTTTATTTTTCTTTAAAAGACAAACATAGTCTCTTTTCCTAGTAAGAAAAGGTGAGACTTACTTCTATCTATACTCATTGGTTAACAAGAATAAGATAGGATTATAATTGAAAATTTCAATTACAATTAAACTTTAATAAATTCATCATTACCCTTCTTTTCGGCTTTGAAATAATTTGAAAGAAAATATTTTGAGATAACTAAATGAACATTTTGGTCCTAATAGCATAACAAAATATATATGACATCTTGCACTTGTTAAGATGTATGAGTTTAAATCGCAATGAGTAAAGAAATTACTAGCATATCTGCTAGGTATTTTTCTTAGACTCATATTATTCCTTAAGGTACAAAATACCCTTGTGGCTATGCAGACAATAAGGAGGAATTGCATGCTAAATATTCAAGTTAAAAGAAAAGAAATACATGGGCTAGTCCCTCATCTACAGAAGTAGAAATTTCCTATTTTTGCTCAATACCTAGAGTACAGATTGCTACTTGAAGGCATTCTATAAGAGGATAGGAAAGTAAAATAAAATGCTGTTTGATTCTACTATTGATGTAACACTTACAAGTTGAAAAAATCCAGTGGGAGATATGCATTTATTACATGAAATGACATTCTTGTAATAGGTGTCAAATTCAGTGGGAGCTACAAGATTATTTTTCTGTTAGTTTGCCCATCTTATTTCTAGCATGCTTAGAAAAATTAATTACTTTTCCGAATAACAAACACATGTTTAAGTAAGATTGCATTTATTTTGTATGATAACAAGTTCCATATCCGAGGTGCATTCTGAAATGTTTATCTATAGAATAAAATCCCACAATTCCTTATTAAACATTATAGTTTAAATTCTACTTGTAATATCTATGACACTATCATATTGTTAATACAATTGAGCGCTTGTCGTATTGTTAGATAATGTTTTCCCGTACACAAGTGGGAGAAATCTTAAGTGTGTGCAAGGAACAACATATAATAATAAATGATATTGGTTTCTCATGACCGCAAGTAAGAACAAATCAATCTACTATGACTTCACAACACGAAGTATTTTATTAGTCCCTATACATTAAAGTCAAAGATACCAAATAAAACTACTTCATCTAGTTGACTACATGATTTAGTCAATATAATCATGGTTCATGATAGTAATCATGATTTTGAAGTATGAAATTAACTTGAAATTACTATTGAACTCAAGAGTTTGCGTTCATGATTACTTTAGTGAGTATAATTATGTTTGCTTGCTAAGACATAATTATAAAGTTCTTGATTTTATCAATGACTCATAAAATAAAGTAAGTAGTAAAATTGTTATGTCTTCTTGTTAACACATTAACATGAGGTCCTTGAATTATTCAAAGACTTAATAATGTATAATTGACATGTTTTGTTTTCTTGTAAACACAAGAACATGGAAGTCTTGAATTGTTCTGTCTTCTTGTGAACACATGAACAAAGAGTTCTTGCTTAATTTAAGAAATATATATTATAGCATGCTCTTGGTTTTAAAATATTATGTATATTTGGCACGACCTAATTGATAAGTATTTGACCTAAAAAGAATTAAGTTATCTAATGGAATTTTGATGGAGTCTCACAATTTCAATACTACCACATTATTATGGTGTGTCTAATGTGTTAAAACAAACTAGATATAATAATGTTTAGATTACATGAAAGCTTTACTTGCTCTACCTCCAAAATCTATCAAAAGGTTGGAAAATTAACGTGTGTCATAGACACAACTCAATATAGTTTTCAACCTAAAGTAATCAAGACAACATCTTTGGATTGAGATGAATCCCCATAATGTCTTGATGAAAGTTCTAAAAATTTGTTAAAATCCTTATGAATCATATTATAAACAATCAGATATAATAACTAAAAATGTTTATTGTGTTTCCTCCAGCTTTAAGAACAATCAGTGTTGCTTAACACTTAGTATTTAGAGAAGTAAATCTTATTACAAAAGTAAATGGGAGCATCTGTAAATCTTGAAAATATTTCAGAACAAAATACATAACCTTCTGAATTAACTTGCTAATGTCATAACTAAGTGTTAACATGAAAATGTGAACCAAAATATAAAATGTAACGCTATTCATAAATCCGCAAGATGCCATCAGTCACTTATTGAGTTGTTTATATCATTTCTGAGGAATATAAAATAGTAGATCATTTCAAACCTCTAAATGCTAAGATACATTATCACATCTGAATCTTCATAAATGTTCTTAAGAAATTATGAATGCTAAGATGCAGTCCTTAAAAGCCAATCAAGTTTTGAGCTTGATTGATCTTTCACCAAATAGTAAACCTGTGAGGTTAGAATGATTTCTTTATGAAGAAAGGGCTCATAAGATTAAATTGTATACATATTAATAGCCTGACTGATGATAAAGAATTTTGATATTACTCAAGCAACTGACTATGATTAATCTCTTCTATTCCTGTATTTATAAATTATATAAAGATATCAAATTTGTCATACAAAATTCTAGAATCTTAAATAAGTCAAATTAAGGTTCATAACTCTTTCCTGGATGATTACCCTGGCAAGAGATGTGTGATCATAAAGGGTTATGCATTTCTATATTTGAAATAATGCAATTATAGATTTAAGACTCTTTCCTAATGAATACCAGTTTCGAGGGACGGTATTAATCAAAAGGTCATGAGTATATATAATATATATATATATATATATATATATATATATAATCTTTATATAGTATACAAGATGAAAGAATCCAAGTATGGATTGGATCATGCATCTAAGCTGGATCTTGAATTAACTCCAGTATGATTCTGCATTATATTAAGATGACTATACCCTTGTACATCTGACATTGAGTGGGACACCATGTTATTTTCTTAATCCATAAGTTGAATGACATATTGAAAAGTATCGTTCCACATAAGTCTAGATATTAATCCTTAAATTGGAAGAAACTTCACTTGGGAATTAGGAAACAAACGCCATATGAATAACAAGTTTAATAAGATAAATGTATTATGGAAATAAAGTCCAACACAATCAATATATGTCATTGTTAGCAAACAGATAGAATGATAATAATTTCACTTGAAGAAAATTTAGTACATGGAGGATATCCTTGAATTTTTACTAAGGGTTCATCATGTATATAATTATATTGTGTATGTGACTGGTTGATTACTTTTGCACGATAGCAAGATGAGCTAACAACAACAATATCTAATTAGTGAGAATTTAGATAACAATATCTAATGAGGGTATTTAGATGACTGTTATACAAATGTTTACGAATTATGAAGCATAGCGTTGTATGTGCACACTGATGCTAGAGGATAATCAATTCTAGTTAAAGTAGTATTTTATCATTTATGATCAATATACTAACTAGATATGCTCAACAAAGAACATTGTTGCATTACACATTAAAGATAGAATACTTTACATTATAAGAAACGTAAAGATGACTGTCTTAGGATAGTATGTTTGTTGACTTCAGAATACTCTATAAAAGGTACTATTACTTGGTCCAAACGATGACTCTTGCAATAGTATGCACGTGAACAATAAAGGGACAATTATCTTATTATTCAATCTTTCATAATTTAATGTAATATGAAACAAGTATTCGGAAATTTACTCCAGATGACGTATTTAGTTTCGCTTGCAAAGATATTTTGAAATGTTTAGGAAACATTAGACTCAACTTACTAACTAGTCCCATGCAATATCTGTTTGTGTATTTAATAATTGGGATTGGTAAGACAATTTATACTTTCTGATGAATAAAGAACTTGGTATTTGTTCTTAATTCATGATAAAAAAATTGTTATCCTATATTTGCAGTATCATCCATTAAAGATTTTATCATTCTAAATATGGTCCAAAGTCGTAACAATATGGAATAATTGTTATGAAAGGCAAATGTAGTGTTGGTATATATTCCGTAAATAAATGGATTGTTCCCACCCAACTCATATTTATTCATAAGGATGCATATTGAAAAATACCCCAAAACCTGAGCATTTACATTTGGGATCCATGTCATTGGTAAAGAATCCGAAAATGGTTTAAAATCATCCTTAGACTTGAGATAAAAGCAAGTTCTGTATGTGTGGATATCACTTTGTGATTATAGCCAAACGCTGTCCTGAAACAAGGTAGTTATAAAAGCTATTTTTTGGAGTGTATGTGAAGCAGCATCCACAATACTTGTAGTCAATAAAGGATTTGTTCCTCCACTTGATATATGCAGAAAGATACCATTGGGCCCTCTCCAGATTTAATCAGATAAATGAATGGTTGTTCCTAAAGGGTAATGCAAGATGATTCTTGATTACATTTGGTATATCTGAATTATTTCTATAACGCGAAACATAATGTTAAACTATATGGAATGACTTAGGATCCATATCTATGGTTTAACGGTATCTGTAACAAAGGTGCTACTCCAACTCCCAAGTGGGAGTTGTTGGATTATGGTAGTCGGCTAACATTTGTACATTACGAATATGTAAGCCTATTGGGGGCACACATGTTAATACAATTGTGTGGGTTCCTAGACTTTGCCAATTATAGGTATAAGTGTTAGGTGGGGTTACTCACTCCAAGTGGGAGCTGTGGGTTTTTATGGTATCCGGCTAGCACTATATACGTTCAATAAGGTGAGCCTATGGGGGCATACGCGTTAAACACGAAGAGTGAGTTATTATGTTCTTAATAAATATTTTAATTTATTTTTTTTTATTATTAAAGATTAAATATGCTTCACGTTGATAATTTAAATAACCGTTAGTTACCGTTATATTTTATAACTAACTCAACAACTATTTAAATATGAACCGAAGAGACTAAAATTAACAAAACTCGAACCTTGTGGGTGTTACTTGTTGGTTGACCCATATAGTTTCTAGAAGGGGGTTTTGAGATAAATTTTAGAAACAAGGGCTAAGTATTGTATTGTGATAAGGATTATGAGGATATCCTAGTTTATCTACAACTAGGGTTAGAGGCTATATAAATACCCCATCTCCTCCTCATTTATTTTATTCACTCGATTACATACAATTAAAATGACACATGCATCTTTTGAATGTCTCCTTTGAATGTAGATGACATTAGATCCGTCCCACATTAAAATCAATATGACAAAGATAATATTAAAAGCATATCTGCTTTCTATTCTTTGTTTTCACCAATCAGAAGTTATACCCTTAGAAGGGTTTTGACTTTTTCTAATGTAGAAGGAAAAGCGATAATATTAAACCATTCGTTGGTTTATTATTTTTCGGGAATTCGTATATTTACTCTTTGAGTATTTGGTTGGTTTTGAATCAAAACATTGTTGGGTATTTTCTTAGTCCATGAGGATTAAGAGCCCAACACATTGGGGCTCATCTTGGGTCCATTTAGTCCTTAGTTAGGGCATCCTTATGCTCATTATAAAGTGTGAAAAACAAGAGAGAAGAAAAATAAAAAGAAAAGAAAAAAAAGAAGAAGATTTTCGGAGTTCTTATCACCAAAAACCCAGCAGCAGTGTTTCGTCGATCCCCGGAGTTTGCACCGTCGGATCGTCACAATTTTTGGACTGAAGCTTCCTTGCATATAAAGGAAGGTTTTGACCGTTGGGATCTTGATTTTTGATGCCTGAAGTTCTGTTACTTACCCGGGCAGATTTGAAAGTTGTTGGTGATATTCTTCCTTTCTTGTTCATTGTTTTGTTGCCATAAACTTGATATTGATTCCAAATTATGGTGGATTGTTTGTATGACCTCTAGTGGGTATCTAGTAATACTTTGTGTACCTCTCTTGCTTGAATAGTGGGATTAAGCGGCACTAGGTTCCCGTGTTTTACCCACTTGGGGTTTTTTCCCACGCTAAAAAGCTTGTGTTCTGTGGTGTGTGTTTGATTATCTTAATGACCTGCTGATTTTTTTTTGGTTGATTTGATATTGTTTGGGGGCTGTTAGAGTTGGCTTTTAGTTGCCTATTTGTTTACTTCCTCATAGGTTCATACGTTTGGGAAAAGTGCTGTCAAAGCAAAGTTTTGCGTTCCGCCTTGTGTTTTAACCGTAGTGACCCCATTTTACTTTACCCGTCAAATTGTAATCAGAGCTGAGGCTCTTGGTTGGGACTTACCTTTTGAACGATAGAACTAATACAAGTAGGATGGTAATTTTATGGTTCTAATTATCATTGGTTTGGAAAGGAAAGATGGAAGATCTCCATTATGTAGAAAGACTAAAACAACATGCCTGTTTTTAGTAAACTGGAGAAACCTGAGACAAAACAGATGCAAGAATGGACTATTTAGCATAGAACAGTTTGTAGTTATATTAGTCAGTGGGTTATGATAAAGTTTGACCATATTTTTGAGGAGACGCATGCTCGTACTCTATTTGGAACAACTTGAACATTTAGTATCTCGAAAACTAGAAACAACAAGTGTTCTTAATCAAGACAAATGATGATATAAAAGTATACTGAATTTTTGGGTCCCCTGTTACCGATCACTGTTAAATGTTTCAGGGTAATATAAATCACTTACAGGTATGGTAATCAAGTTTGAAGAAGAGATTCAAGGCTTGTGGCTTCTTGGTACTTTACTGGATACTTGGGAAACTTTTAGGACATCCTTGTCCAACTCTGCACCAGATGGTGTTATCACCATGGAATTGGCTAAAGGTAGTATTTTGAATGAAGAGATGAGAAGAAAGTCACAAGGTTCTGTTGGGAAAATAGACTGTAACAGACTTAATACTGGTATAATAACATTAAGTCTGGAATAGAAACGTTAGTTTCATGTTAGTATTGAGTTAATACTGGCAGTACTAAGTTAAGTCTGGCAGTACTAAGTTAGTACTTATGAGTATAACAGTACTAGAGTAAAAACTGTCCATAGTAATTTCTGTTTATCTTTAAGTCTGTTTATATCAAACAGAATAGTAAATAGTTATCTTAGAGATATCTTAGGATACAACTTATGGAAGAGGATAAGTATTATCCATTTACACGTTTGTAAAGCCTATTAGGGTTTTCCTTTGTGTATAAGAGGAACCCTAAGGCACAATTATAATCCGTTTTTAGATTAGAATAATCAATAGAATCATAGACTTAATACATTTTTAGTATTATGTGTTTTCCTTCATTATTCTTGTGTTAAGATTCCGCATTATACACATGATAATTCATAGTCAGTGTCTCTCATATAGTTGATTTGGATTTATCCAAGTTATCTATCGTCTTACAAAGGCTAGTCAGATCCTAAACCAAGGACCTACAAGTGGTATCAGAGCCTTTAGAGGGACTCTGAGAAAGAAGAATCACTAGATCACAAACACTCTCCTACAATCCTTTACAAAATGTCTAACCCTGCAAATGATGATTTCTCACAACACCTCAATGATGGTGAAGAATCAAACCATGAAGATGCATCAGACACTGGTGCTGCACCTAAACAACCACAACCAATGATTCCCCAAACTACTGCTATCTCAAATATCAAACTCCCAATTCTGAAGAAGGAGGAGTATGATATATGGGCAATGGAGATGGAGCATTACCTTGAGTACATTGACAATGAAGTATGGAAGGTAATTCAGAAATGTAACTCAAGAAGAGAATTTCCCATTGGAAAGGAAGGTGTTGTTCGAGTACTTTACCAGTTTACTGCTGCAGAGATTCAAGCTGTTGAAAAGGAGAGAAAGCTACGAATAATCAGCTGATGGCCCTAATCCTAAAGAACATATGAGGAAGATTTCATTGAATGGATGATGCAAAAAGAAATCAGGGAAGCCAACAGAACTAGGTTTGTTTGGAAATGCCAAATTCAAAGAAAATGCAAAAGGTTATTGTTTAAACAACATTTGAAGCATTTAGAATATCCAATTCTGAAGGACTAGAAAAGAGGAACGACAGGTTTCAACAGTTACTTTCTCAAATGAAGCTCATGTCTGAGGTATCTAACAGAAATTGCAAATCTGTATAAGTTTCTTAGATCCTTGCCGTCAGCAAGGTCCTAACGGCGAAAACTATGAGAACTAATCCTTCAGATGATAATTTATGCAATTGATTATTATGTACCAATAACCTTAGAGTTTATTGAGCAAGAAATACAGGGTTGCTTCAAAAACATCTTCAAGTGCTCAAATTTTGCTTTGTGTTTCACAAAGCAAAAGCATCACTAATAAGGTTAAGTACTGCTTTTTCAGGTGCATACATTTCTGCACTCTTCTACTTCTTCAACCAATAATTCCTGAAAAAGAAGGTTCGTGCTGTTTGTTGATGAAGTAATCTATTCCCTCTTTGCCAAACAAATAGAGGATTTGGACTTACTTCATGAAGATTTGGAACAGATTGATGATGTAGATATTGAAGAAAATTTTAGATGGACATCAATTGGCAAATAGCAATGATTGCTATTCGAATGAAGAAGTTCTATAATAAGAAGACAGGAAGGAGTTTCGCGTGATGGAAAAACCCTGTTTGACTTTGACAAAAAAGAAGCTTGAGTGCTTCATTGTCATAATATCTGGGTCACATGCTAGGAATGTAAAGCAAATGGGGGGGGGTACAAATGGAAAGAAGAAAAGAGATTCTCACTTATCAACATCAAGAGGCTGGGAAGCAATAGAAGAATACATATGGTTTTTGCTGGCCAAAGGGATGATGGGATTGTCAATTGGGGAGAACATACTGAAGCTGAAGAAACAAACACGCACTAATGGCTATCACAACTCAAAGCAATGGATGTAATCTTTATGTTCTAAAACTTGTATTGATTCATATAATAAGCTTAAACTACTGTATGATGAACAAATGAATCAGTTAGGTGATCAAGAAGCACAAATACTTGCATATAGTAAAGCTGTTAAGAAACTAGAAGCTCAACTTGTTACTTCTCAGAAACAGCAACTTTCTCTAAATGAAAAGCTTGCATTTCAAGCTAATGAAATACATGAAAAAGATGAAAAGCTTAAAAGATATAGGAGAATAGGAATGAAAGCTGTCAAAGATAAGGAACAATTGCATAAAACAGTAGATTCATGGAAAGATTCTTCTAAGAATCTTTGGAGATTAATTAATTCTGGCATGAGTTCAAATATAAACTTGTGCTTAGGGTTTTGAAATACAAACTAATATGAGGGTTCTAAGTTTATGAGGAAGAAATAAATTATCTGTCTTTAGATGTTCAAAAAGGAATTCATTAGGAAACCTTCGTACAGTAGATTTACAAAGACTAATGACTTTAAAGGTGTCCCACCTCCTTTAAGTGGAGATTATACTCCTCAACCACAAGAGGAAATTGATGATTCTTTGTATGTTTATGGTAAGAAGGGTCCTCAAAAACCTAAAATTAGTGTGTCAGATGAGAATTCTTCTGAGCATTCTTCCTGTCAATCCAATGACAGTGAAGGATCTTGTGAAAATATCTCTGAGCACTCTTTTGAAACTGAATCAGAAAGTGTAAGTGAACCAAATGAGATGTCTAAGTCAAGGTTGGAAGTACCAAATGAAAAAGATGTGTTTGCTACAAAATCAAAAGAAGTTGAACCTAGTTGTGTCTCACACATAAAAACTCCTAGGCAACCACTCAAAGATAAAGAAACACATAAAGTTAATAGGAAGAATTGGAATGATATGATGGAAAGAGAACTAGGGGAAGGTTACTCTTTTACAAAGAAGAAATGTTTTGTTTGTGGTAGTCTAAATCACTTGATTAAAGATTGTGACTATTATGAAAAGAAAATGGCTAGGGAAGCTGAGGTTAAGAGGGTTGTTAATACTGGTAATGGGGTGGCAAAACCAGTATGGACAAATGCAAACAGGATTAATCATGCTAATCAATTTGTTCCTAGATCAGTACAACTTAATGCTGGTAGGCCAAAACTTAATTCTGTTAGGCCTAATATTAATACTGGTAGGACAAATATTAATTCTGGTAGACCAAAAGTTAATGCTGTTAGTCCTAAAGTTAATACTGTTAGACCTAAACAGCCAGTAACTCACAAAACCTCAAACAGTTCAAGTCCCAAAAGACCACAGATGAATCAAATGAATCAAGATTGGGATTTTTCAAATCATATTCATAGTAAAAAAAAAAAAAAAAAAAAAAAAAAAAAAAAAAAAAAAAAAAAAAAAAAAAAAAAAAAAAAAAAAAAAAAAAAAAAAAAAAAAAAAAAGGAAGACCTTTTGCAAACTCTACAGCACAAATGGCTAATTCTAATGCTGTAATGGGAAGTTGGGAATCTGCTGTTAAGACCTCAGCAAGTTATAATTGGAGGACCAATAGACCAAACTTCAATTATAACAGTGGACCTACTTTTATTAGAACTGTGAATGCAAATGGTCCACAAGGCAGACCCAAGCCTGCAAAGGCCTGGGTCCCTAAGAGAAACTAATTTCTCTTTTTCATGTGCAGGAACATCCACTGAAGAACATGGTAGATAGAGGTATATTTGATAGTGGATGCTCAGGGCACATGACAGGTAACAAGGATCAACTGGAGGATTTTGAAGAATTCAATGGAGGATCTGTTACCTTTGGAGGTAGCAAAGGCTACATATCTGGTAAAGGTAGAATAAGATTGGAATTTAGATTTTGATAGTGTGTCTTTTGTAAAAGAATTAGGGCATTTTAACCTTTTCTCAATATCACAGATATGTGATAAGCAGCACAAGGTTCTTTTTACTGAAACTGAATGTCTTGTTGTGTCTTCTGATTTTAAGATGCCTGATGAAAATCAGATACTTTTAAAGGTCCCTAGACACCACAACATGTACAGTTTTGACATGAAGACACCTTCTCCTGCAAAAGGTTTTGCCTGTTTGATTGCAAAAGCCACATCTGATGAATCTAAATTATGGCATAGGAGGTTAGGTCATATCAATTTTAAAAACTTAAACAAACTTGTGAAGGGAAACCTTGTCAGAGGTCTACCTTCCAAGGTTTTCAAAAATGACCACACTTGTGTTGCATGCCATAAAGGCAAACAACAAAATGGCCTCTTTACGGAGCCAGTTAGAAAGATTGATTACTGTGCCTTTACACACCTTGCATATGGATCTTTTTGGTCCTACTTCTGTGAAAAGCATTAATCATGCAAGTTATTGCCTTGTAATCACTGATGATTGTACAAGATTTAGTTGGGTATTCTTTTTGGCTTCTAAGGATGAAACTAGTGGCATTCTTCAGACCTTTATTAGGCAGATTGAAAACCAGCTTAGTCATAGAGTTAAAATCATTAGATCAGATAATGGCACTGAATTTAAGAATAGAGATATGCTTGAATTTTGTGGTAACAAGGGAATAAAACAAGAGTATAGTACTGCTAGAACTCCACAACAAAATGGAGTTGCTGAAAGAATGAACAGAACCCTAATTGAGGCTGCTAGAACTATGCTAGCAGATTCTCTCTTACCAACCACTTTTTGGGCAGAAGCAGTTAGTACTGCTTGCTATATTTTTAATAGGGTAAGTTTACAAAACCGTCGAAAACAAAACACCTATGAGCTTTGTTTGGCCATAAACCAATTATTAGCTACATAAGACCTTTTGGGTGTCATGTTACCATTCTAGATACTCTTAGTGTGCTTGGCAAGTTTGATGGAAAATCTAATGAAGGATTCTTAGTTGGTTACTCACTAAATAGCAAAGCCTATAGGGTTTATAATTTAGTAACCAAAAGAGTAGAAGTAAATCTGCATGTTAATTTTCTTGAAGATAAACCCAATGTTAAAGGAGTAGGATAAGAATGGGATGTTTAATATTGACTATCTTTCTGATTCTATGAACTATATTCCTGTGTCTTTGGAGAATCAAGCTAACCCACATGCAGGTGCTTCAGAAGTAACTAACAATGCAGGTACTCCAACATCTATTGCTTCTGAGGAAAAAGATGAGGAAGTAGAGCTTATTGTTGTGCCTTCAACTGTAAGGATTCCTGAAGAAAAAGATGCATCAAGGACTTTCTTCTACAAATTAAAGAAAGAGTGTTTCCTCTACTTACTCTTTAGAAGACAAACTAAGATCAAGTCTGTTTAGAAGAGAGTTAGATGAAGTGCCTCTAAAGAATTTAGGACGTTCCCTGAAAACAACACTACCAGTACTCCCTTAGTTAATACTGGTAGTCACACAATTAATGCTGGTAGGCTTGAACATGATGATTCACTTATGCCAGAGCTAGAAATCTTTCACAAGCCTGAGACAGGGATTTTTGATGAGGCATCTTATGATGAGGGAGAAGGGGGGGGGGGGGGGGGGGGGGAGGGTTTGATAACTGATTTCAACAGTCTTCCAACAAAATTGAAGTCAGTCCTACTCCTACACATAGATTCCTAGTATTCACGCCAAAAAGTCAAATACTTGGTGATCCTAAGTCAGCTGTGCAAACAAGGAGCAAAGTGCAGAACAAATCAGGAGCTCATGCTCTTCTCAGTCATATTCAAAAGCAGTAAAGAAACAATCACAAAGATCAACAACATTGTTTGTTTGCATGCTTTCTATCTCAGGAAGAACCTAAAAAGATTGCTGAAGCTTTACAAGATGACAGTTGGGTTCAAGCATCAAGAAGAACTAGCTACATTTCAAGCTACAACAATATGGGTTCTTGTAGATCTAACCTATGGAATGAAGGTGATTGCACCAAGTGGTATACAGAAACAAAAGAGAATGGAATAGGTGTGGTTGTGAGGAATAAACAATATTGGTGGCCCAAGGGTACACACAGGAAGAAGGTATTGACTATGATGAGGTCTATGCACTGATGGCAAGAAAAGAAGCTATCAGGTTGTTTTTGGCCTTTGCCTCATTTATGGGGTTCATAGTATACCAAATGGATGTTAAAAGTGCTTTCTGTATGGCACTATAGATGAAGAGGTTTATGTATCACAACCTCCTGGTTTTGTTGATCCTGATCATCCAAATAAGGTTTACAAGGTGGTCAAAGCTTGTATGGACTACACCAAGCCCCTAGAGCTTGGTATGCTACTTTATCAACATTTCTAGAGAAGCATGGAATACAAGAGGGCACAATGACAAGACTTCATTCATTAAAAGAGACAAAAATGGAAATCATGCCGTCAGTGTATGTGGATGATATATTTTTGGTTCTACCAACAAGTCATTGTGTGCTGAGTTTGAAGCCTTAATGAAGAGCAGATTTCAAATGAGTTCCATGGGTGAACTCACATTTTTCTTAGGTCTACAAGTCAAGCAGAACAAGGGAGGAATCTTTATCTCTCACGACAATTGTAGCTGAAATACTCAAGAAATTTGATACTTGTGAATGTGAAAGCTACAATAACCCCAATGGAGACAAAGAAGCCTTTGACACAGATGAGGCAGCAATGATTGTAGATGTACACTTGTACAAATCTATGATAGGATCCCTCATGACTTAACTTAGCTTCTTAAACCTGATATTAGTATGAGTATGTGTTTGTTCACATTTTCAGGTAACTCCAAAGATTTCTCATCTCAATGTTGTCAAGAGAATCTTCAAGTATCTCAAGGGCAAACCAAACTTGGGATTATGGTATCCTAGGGAATCACCCTTTGACTTGGAAGCATTCTCTGATAGTGACTATGGAGGGTCAAACCTTGACAGGAAATCAACAACAGGTGGTTGTCAGTTTCTTGGACAAAGACTTATCTCATGGCAATGCAAGAAACAGACAATTGTGGCCACTTCAACAACTGAAGCTGAATATGTAGCTGCTGTAAATTGTTGTGGACAAGAATAGATTGTTCAAAATCAATTACTGGACTATGGTATCAATTTCATGAATACAAAATACCACATTGACAATGAAAGCACAATAAGCATTGTGAAATAACCCCAGTTATCATTTCTAAGATAAAGCACATCGAGATCGACACCACTTCATAAAGAGATTGTTATGAGAAAGAAGCTCATAAGTGTGGAGAAAAATATCACACAGACTAAAAGTACGCTGACTTTTGACCAACCTTTTTGATGGACCTCAGGATTAATTACTCTGGTGGGTTAGCAATGGTATGATTCAACAAATAGCTGTGTTTAAGGGGAGGAATAGTTTATAGATTGTTTAATTCAGGTAGCTAAGTAGTACTTAAATACTGTTAGTTAATTTTATTATTAATTCTGGTAGCTAAGGTATATTAATACTGTAGTTATATCCATATAATACTGGTGGTGACAGTAGATTTAATTCTGGTAGTTAATACTGGTAGTTAAGTAGAGTTAATTCGGGGTAGTTTAGTTTTTACATTAATTATGTCTATACAATTTTCTTGCATATGTTTTACTTTGTTTTTAGAACCTAAAATTTTTTTTTATTGCAGGCAATAGCATGGATGAAAAGGGAGGAGTGCCAAGGTTTTTAACTGATTGAACATTTTCAGGTTGACTTAATTATTATGGTTTTGACGCAAATAAGTCTGGTAGTGAGATTTGTATAATACTGTTTAGGTGTAATGTTAATGCTGGTTGCGGGAATTTTGACGTTTTCTGACATATCAACTAATTAAATGATACCGATAGAGATTTTTAATCGGCGCATAGTCGTACAAACACGAAGCTATATATAGATAAAGTTTGATTTCTCTTTCATACTTTTCTTTTTATTGCTATCTTCTTTTATTGCAAAGTAAAAATTTCCTTTATAACAAAAATAGTCAAAAGTTCTGTTACCAGCATCTACAATTTCAATCGCATCCAAAACCAAGTAAATTGAATCGATTGTCCAATGGCTCAATTAAAGTATTGTGACAAACACAATCAAGTGGGGTTTTTGCGCAAGCCTGACGAGAGTGCAGGGTTTGCCGAGATAGTGGATTTTCTTTGAGGTTCCAACCTCAGGTATGCCTTAACTTCCAATCCAACTATCTATGATTCACTTATCAAACAGTTTTGGCAGACTGCAACTGCCAATACTAACGCTGATGGAACTCTAGAAATAAAGGCAACCATAGATACCATAAGGTACACCATCTCTGAGGCGTCAATTAGGGATTCACTTCAATTAGAAGACACCACAGGAATAACAATGTTGCCAAATGATAACTTTTGAGGGAATGGGGCACATAGGTTATCTACTGATGGAACCTTTACTTTTTGGAAAAGTAATTTTACACCCCAATGGAGATACTTAGTCCACCATCTTTTACACTGTATAAGCTCTAAAAGTGGTGGATGGGATCAATTTGGTAGCAATATTGCTACTGCGTTGATCTGTCTATCCACTAATAGAGTTTATAACTTTTCAAAACTTATTTTTGATGGTATGGTGGCAAATTTGAAAAGCAAGACAAAGTTTTTGATGTATCCTCGATTTCTGCAAATGATCTTAAATATTCAAACGGAAGACAAACACCTTTATTTAGCTGTTAGCCTGACCAAAAAGATATTTGGGAACATGAAAAGGGGTTTTCGAGGGGCACCAAGACCTTTATTGCCTTCTATGTTACTTGTGGCTACTAACCCAAATGCAGGACAAGCTCATAATGCTGAAGCTCCATCCCAACCATCATCATCAACACCCCCAGTACCCCCCGCATCATCTCCTCCAGCTGTTACTGCACCACCACCTATCTCTACACCTATCCCACCACCTATCCCTTTACCTACACAAATACCTGACACTAAACCTACACCATTTGAGCATACTTATGAGGAATCATCTCCTGTCCACCAACACTTCTCACCCCCACAAGAACAAGCTCCAAGTCAAATGCCTTTGGATGATTTACTTCAAGCAGTTCCTAACTTGATATCAAGAATTGATAGCCTGGAGATGGATCTCAAGCAAACCAAGCTGATCATGGGAAATGCTATAGTGAAGTTAGTCAAGAAAGTAAAGAAGTTGGAAGAGTTTGTGAAAAAGGAGGAATTTGGTTTTGTCAGACTCTGAAGAGGAAGAACCTGAGGTTCAGGGGAGGAAAAGTGAAGATGATCCTTTAGATTCTTCAGTACAAGGATTGGTTACTCCTTCTACAACAAAAGTAAATGCTTCAAGGGAGGAACAAGAGGAAGACATAAGCCCAAGTACTCTTGAAGCAGCCAAAACTCTTTCCAAGGTTGCCTCTTTAAAGCCAAGGTCTATTGACAAGGGAAGGAGATACAAGAGAAGAAAAGAGACTAAGGGAAAGAAGGTAGTCTCAAGCTTGGATTTTCAAGAAGAAGCTGATGTTGGGGCTGAACAAGTTAATATTGCTAGAAGGAGTTAGTACTGGTAGTACTAAACTTAGTACTGGCAGTGAACAAGTTAGTACTGTTGGTGATAAAAAGTCTACTTCTTCTCCTGATAAAGGCCAAAGAGCAGGAAAAGCTCCTATGATCATTGAAGAAACTCCTAAGAAGTCAAAGGAACAAGTTTTACAAGAGGAAGCTAGCCTTGCTGAAGCAATTAGGTTGGATACTTTGCAAAAAGAAGAGGTGGCTAAACAAGTACATTTGGATTCTCTCCTAGCACAAAGGATTGCAGAAGAAGAAGAATTGAATGAGCAACAGAAGAAAAGAAAAGCTCAAGTTCAGTTTGAAGCTCAGCATTACACAAATGAAGACTGGGATTTAATTAGAGCAAAGATTGAAGCTAATGCAGAGTTGTCAAAAAGCATGCTAGGAAGTGAATTACAAGGAGAAGATTTTGCAAAGAAAATGGTTGATCTTGTCAATCAAAGGAAGAAATATTTTGCAGAAGAAAGAGCTAGAGCTAAAAGAAACAAGCCCATGACCCAATCACAGCTGAAGACTTATATGATGAATTACTTGAAGAATCAAGGGACATGGAAGTTATCTCAGCTGAAGAATTTGAGTTTTGAAGAAGTCAAGAAGGAATTTGATAAGCTTGTGAAACAGGTTGAGTCCTTTGCACCAATAAATTTTGAAGCCACTAAAGCTAGTTTGAAAAGATTTGGTGAAGAGCTTCAGACAAAGACTCCAAAAAGACTGAAAGATGATGAAGATGTTGAAGCAAAGGATGATGAGCCAACCAAGAAGTCTGGAAAAAGAAGAAAACAGATGGCAAGGAAAGGATTGCATACAGACATTAATAAGGATGACTCTGAAGGTTCAGATAAGGTTGGTGAGCAAGAAGAAACTGTCACAGGTACTGAAACTCCTATTAATCCTATTCCTGTAGCAATGAAAACACCTAGTGTAGCTACCTATAAGATTATTAAGCAAGGAGAAAAAGGAGTATATCAAATTGTTAGGGAAGATGGAACAGATATAGTATATATTAATTTTGGTGCCATGATGAAATCTATATCTAGAGATGACCTTACTGAGCTGTATAGGATTGTGATGAATAGATATGGAATGGATGGGCCAGAGGATAAGTTAGAAAAGGGATTTTGGAAATGTTTAAGAATTATGTTTGAAGAACCTCTTAGCACAGATTCTATATGGAGTGAGATAGGACATCAAAAGATTATAAGTTGAGCTACTATGTTACTTGTAGGGTACATTGTTTGAACTTAGAGTTTATGAATGTTTACAATTGTTGTTGATAGAAAGTATCCTTTTTGCTGAGTATGTCAAACTAAGTTTGAAAGATGAAGCTTTTTGATGGAAAGATGAATGAGGATTGCTAAAGATTGTTGAAAATGATGGAAAAACAAGCTGGAATTAGAAAGTAGTGAAGTTTGTAAGGTTTAAAAACATAGGATAGAAGATGAGAAGGATAACACTTAGTGGAAGGTGCTATGCATAACACAACGAATCGGTTAATAGTTCACCTGTTCTAAACCAACATAAGACTGGCTAGGTTACAATGAAGCATTCGGCTCTTGGTATAGACCTCTCAAATCGTTCTATGTTGACAACTTGCAAATACGTTGTATGGTTTTCAATTTACCTATTCTGTTAAAGTGCAGTAGGTTGGCTAGCCACAAGTTTATGGCTTGTGGTAAAGGCAGTGGAAAAAACATAAAACTAGTCATATGATTATGGCTTATGGTAAAGACTGAATTGCAAATCATATTAGATGGTTGACACTTTATAAAAAGTGGATGGTATATCAACTCACTCCACAGTTTTATGTCCAAAGGAGTGACATGGTTATCAATCCACATGAAATTTAACCTTTTCAGGTGCCAAAGAATTGACTAGCCCTTAGCAAATGGCTACAGGTAAGGCTATCAAAATCCTTTGATGGCTGTATGGTTTGCCAAAAACCATATGGTAATTCAACTCACAAATGTTTCAAGTACTGAGAGTTGTAATGGTTTTCAGTTGACCATGGACATACACCTTATGGTGGCCAAAGAATTGATACTCAGAGTTAATGGCTAACTGTAAAGAGACACGATCAACTCCATTAAAGATTTCGATGATTCACCTATCACGGGAGTTCACACACCTGGAAGTGATGAGAATAGAATATACTTATGATTTGATGTACAAAAAAATTGTCAAAGTTATGATTACAATGGATGTAGTATAGCTTTGAAGGGGGGAGGGGGGACGGGGGGGTGGGAGGGTTAGTGCTGTCAAGATTTTGAAGACTTAAAGACATATTATTTTGAAGACAGACGGTTCAAGACATTCCTCTCAAGCCCAAAGTGAAGCCAAAGTCGAGAAACTTGAAGTTCCTGAATGAAGAATCAAGTTAGGGAGGATAGTTATGGAAAACTTTGTAAACAGACTAATATGTTAGTATTAAAGTTAAGTTGTTAGTTATGTAAGTACGGTTAGTATAGAAGGTTAAGTTGGTAGAGCACTTAAGTCTGCCAGCATTAACTTACGTTGGCAGTATTAAAGTTAATACTGCTTGGGATCAGACAGTTAAGGTGTTTGTAATTTTAGTAATAGTTATCAATTTAGATTGATTTAGGAAGAGATTAAGTAATATCTTTTTAACGCTTTTAGGGTTCCTAAAGCTATAAAAGAACATAGTAAGTATTGTAAACATATCAGTTGATTGAGATATCACAATCAAATCGTATAGTATAGCAATTTTAGTATTTGTTCTTGTGTTCGTCTTGGTATAGATATTGATATTCCGCGTCAATATTTGTATTCACAGTCATTGTCTCTCATAGTATCTTTGGATTTATTCAAAGGACTATAAGTCATTTAAGGCTTATTCAGATCCTGTTAATAAGGACCTACACCTCCCTTGTGTAGATAATGCCGCCAAGAATGACAACACAAAGTGCTGGCCGTGCAACTGCCGCACCATGAAGAGGAAAGACGGGTAGACGGCTGGTAGAGGAGGTGGTAGAACTAGAGGTCGATCTGGTGATCAGGGTAATGGTAGGATTGATGGTCAAGGTAGCCAAGTAGGTAGTCAAGGTACTAAGGTGAATGATGGTGTTGACGGAGTCCCCGACTTCTCCACCATCATTACACAGCAACTGCAGAACTTATTTCCCACTATCTTAGCTCAAGTAGGCAACCAATGTAGCAATCTGGGGAATGGTAGGAATCAAAATAGCAATGCTGTCAATGACAACATCCAGGGTGATGTTAGGAATGTCATTGAGAACAACGACCGTAGGGGTTGTACCTATAAGGAGTTCTTAGCTTGTAACCCAAAAGAGTATGATGGTAAGGGAGGTGCCATAGTTTATACCCGTTGGATTGAGAAGATGGAGTCAGTTCAGGATATGAGTGGGTGTAGGGATAACCAAAAGGTGAAGTACACTGCTGGATCATTTGTTGGTAAGGCTCTCACGTGGTGGAACTCTCAGATCCACACACGAAGTCGAGAAGCCGTTGTTGGTATGTCATGGGAAGACTTTAAGACTTTGACTAGGGAGGAATTTTGCCCGATCAATGAGATGCAGAAACTAGAAACTGAGTTCTGGAACCACGCCATGGTCGGGGCTGGCCATGCTGCGTATACTGATAGGTTCCATGAGTTGGCTAGGTTAGTTCCTCACTTAGTTACCCCTGAGAACAAAAGGATTGAGAGGTACATTTATGGCCTTGCTCCACAAATCCGAGGGATGGTGGCAGCAACGGAGCCGGCAACAATTCAGAGGGCTGTGCAGAAGGCTGGGACACTGACAGATGAGGCCGTTAGGAATGGGTCACTGAAAAAGAACCCTGAGAAGAGAGGGAATAGCGGAGAGCCTAATAGAGATAGGAATGCGAGAGATGAGAACAAGAGGACTAGGACTGGGAATGCTTTTGCTACAACCACTAACCCGGTGAGGAGAGAGTACAATGGCATAATTCCTAAGTGTGTAAGCAGTAACCTACATCGCCCATCTGAGATACCTTGTAGGGCTTGCTTAAACTGTGGTTGTCTTGGTCATATGGCAAAGGACTATAGAGTGGCTCCTAGGATGGTGAACCCGGTGAATGCTAGAAACCCAACTGCTGCTCCTGGAGCATGTTATGAGTGTGGAGGAACCGATCATTTTAAGGCAGCATGTCCTAGGTTGAACCAAGCACAAAGACCAGGGGGAAACCGTCCAAACCAAGTTGTTGCTAATAATGGGGGACAAGGTCGTGGGAACAACGGTAACCAGGCACGTGGAAGGGCATTTATGCTGGGAGCAGAGGAGGCTCGCCAGGACCCGAACATCATGACGGGTACGTTCACTTTAAATGATCACTATGCTACAACTCTATTCGATTCTGGTGCCGACTATAGTTTCGTTTCCACTACTTTCATACCTCTGTTAGGCATAGAGCCCAGTGAATTAGGATTCAGTTATGAGATTGAGATAGCTAGCGGGCAGCTAGTAGAGATTGATAAAGTTATTAGGGGTTGCAAACTAGAAATAGAAGGTCACATGTTTGATATTAATTTGATTCCATTTGGAAGCGGGAGTTTCGATGTGATCATAGGAATGGATTGGTTGTCCAACCATAAGGCTGAGATAATTTGTCACGAGAAGGTAGTTAGAATACCACTACCGAACGGCGAAGTACTTAAAGTTATAGGAGAAAGACCAGACAAGAAAATGAGACATGTTATGAGTGCTAAGGCCAAGGAACAAAAACAGGTGGAGATTGTTGTAGTTAGAGACTTTCTCGAGGTATTTCCGGATGGCCTATCATGATTACACTATTTGAGAAATTGAGTTTCGGATTGAGTTAGTCCCTAGAGCAATACCGGTCGCGAAATCTCCCTATCGATTGGCACCTTCTGAAATGGAGGAGTTGTCAGGTCAACTCAAAGAACTCCAGGACAAGGGTTTCATTCGACCAAGCTCATCACCTTGGGGAGCACCGGTATTATTTGTTAAGAAGAAGGATGGTTCCTTTAGGATGTGCATTGATTATAGAGAGTTGAACAAGTTGACCATTAAGAATCGTTATCCACTCCCTAAGATAGATGACCTATTTGATCAATTGCAAGGATTACATTACTTCTCTAAGATAGATCTTAGGTCCTGATACCACCAGCTGAGAGTGCATGAGAATGACATTCCAAAGACCGTGTTTAGAACTTTTTATATACATTTTAAGTTCACAGTAATGCCCTTTGGTCTGACTAATGCACCAGCTGGTATTTTTGGATCTGATGGACCGAGGAGTAGGAGAACATGTAATGCACATGTTCTAGCTCTTTCTGATGGTCCGAAAGATTTTATGGTGTATTGTGATGCATCAGGTCTAGGATTAGGATGCGTATTGATGCAAAGAGGTAAAGTGATAACGTATGCATCTAGGCAGTTGAAAATCCATGAGAAGAATTACACCACCCATGATTTGGAACTGGGTGCGGTTGTGTTTGCACTTAATATTTGGAGACATTATTTGTATGGGACAAAGAGTGTCATGTATACACGATCAGAAGAGGTCTCTAGAATATCTTTTAGTCAGAAGGATCTGACATCGACATGCGTCGGGGATGAGCTTTTTAGTGATTATGATTACAAAATTCGCTACCATCCTGGTAAGGCGAACATAGTAGCTGATGCACTGAGTATGAAAGAGAGGGTGAAACCTAAGAGAGTTCGAGCTATGAATATGACCCTCTAGTCGAGTATCAAGGATAGGATATTAGCGGCTCATGAGGAGGAGTTTGAGGAATTTGCAGGGTTGCAGAAAGGACTATATGATATGATAGAACATAGGAATGATGGAGTGTTATATTACGTGGATCGAATATGGGTCCATTTAAAGGGTGATGTGAGAACCCTGATAATGGATGAAGCCCATAATTCGAAGTACTCTATACACCCAGGAGCTGATAAGATGTATTTTAACCTTAGAGATAGGTATTGGTGGCCGGGAATGAAGAAAGATATAGCGGTATATGTTAGTAGGTGTTTGACTTGTTTAAAGGTTAAGACTGAACATCAGAGGCCGTCTGGCTTACTGCAACAACCTGAGATTCTCGAATGGAAATAGGAGGGTATAGAAATGGATTTTGTACGAAGTTTATCATGTGGGACTAGTTGGAGGACATGATACAATCTGGGTCATTGTGGACTGATTGACTAAGTCTGCTTATTTTCTACCTATGTGTGAGGATTATAAGATGGATAGGCTGGTTAAACTCTATCTGAATGAGATTGTTGCTAGGCACGGTGTGCCGATCTCGATCATATCTGATCGTGATAGTCGATTTACGTCAAGGTTTTGGCAGTCAATGCAAGAGGCATTAGGAACCCGTTTAGACATGAGTACGGTTATCACCCTCAGACTGACGGTCAAAGTGAGCGTACAATTCAGACTTTGTAAAACATGCTTAGGACGTGCTTCCTAGACTTCGGGGGAAGTTGGGATGTTCATCTTCCATTAGTAGAGTTTTCGTATAACAATAGTTATCATTCTAGTGTGAGATGTGCGTCGTTTGAGGCTTTGTATGGTAGGAAGTGTCATTCCCCGATTATGTGGGCAGAGGTTGGAGAGGGTCAGTTGATAGGGCCTGAGTTAGTGCAAGAGAACACTGAGAAGATCTCGCAGGTTTGGATAGACTTAAGGCTGTGCAGTTTGATCGCAAGAAATGTTATGCTGTTAAGAGGAGGAAGCCTCTAGAGTTCAGTATAGGCGACTATGTCTTGCTCAAAGTATCGCCTTGGAAAGGTGTGGTACGCTTTTGAAATAATGGGAAACTAGCACCTAGATTTGTTAGACCTTTTGAGATCGTTGAGAAGGTAGGTCTTGTAGCCTATAGACTTAGACTACTTGAGGAGTTGAATGGCGTTCATGACACGTTCCACGTGTCGAACCTTAAGAAGTGTTTGGCTAATCGAACACTGCAAGTAACTTTGGATGAGATCCAAGTTGATGCTAAGTTAAATTTTATGGAAGAACCTGTGGAAATCTTAGGGGAAGAGTTCAAGAAGTTGACGCGGAGTAGAATTGCCATCGTCAAAGTTCGGTGGAATTCGAAACGTGGACCTGAATTCATGTGGGAACGTGAGGATCATATGAAACTTAAGTCTCCGCATTTGTTTAGTGCTAGTAGTAGCTGGATTTCAAGGTCAAAATTCTTTTAAGGGGGGTAGAATGTAACCCTTGCCCTTTTTATGAGTTTTGAATGTTCTAATTTAGACCTTTGACTATATAACCTTTGCCAATTTTGTTAGAACCTGTACCGTGTTGACGGTGATGAATTTATGTAGATCTGAGCGTATTTTATGTTTATTTATGATGTATAATAATCCTTTTTCTAGGGTATTATTATGTTGATTATGTTCCTGGTGGTTTGACCCGTGAATAGCGTGAAATACAAAAAACGAGTCCCGACACGTCCGATAATGTTATGATTTTTGGGAGATTAATGGGAAATGTGTAGTGTAAATACTTTAAGTTATGGAAAATTTATTTTAAAGTTATAAAAAATGCTAAAATAACTTCTGGAAATTTTTTACGGATCGAGGTTTTTGAGTTTTAAGTTGATACCGACACAAAAAGTTTACACCCAAGTCCTAGGATTACCAATGTGGTTATAGACAATGGAAGGGAACAAGGAGGCTTTTTTTAGCTAGATGGTCCAACCTTAGTACTATAAACCTTGTTTTCTTCTCACAACACACACATTTCATGTTTTCATATCAAAACTTTTCTCTCTTCCTTTCTCTTCTTGCGTCCGACCTAAGCACACACACACATCTTGAAATCTAAAACATATAGATACACATTGGTTAAACGTAAGTTAAGAGATGAAACTTAGAGGGTGTTTTATTGTATATAATCTAAGGCTAGACATCAAGTTAGGAGTAAAAATACTTAGATTAAGTCATAATGCAATGCCATGCATATCTTGGAAACATATCTCGTGATCATGTGATTTATTTTTACATATTGATTTATTTATCATACTAAGTCGCGTCACGTCTTCTAGGTGGTGCTTAGAAGTATTTCTCGCTCGTCCGAAGACTCATCTTACTTCTGATCTATTTGCTCTTATTGTGAGTTTATAGCCTCTCCTTTAAACTTTTAATTGTTTTATAAACCCCGCGAGGGAGATACATGCTAGTTTTATAAATTGAACACAAGTAGTTTTCGGTATCCTAGACCCGATTGTGAGACTAATTGCATGAGTACCTATTGCTAAAAAGGCCCCGAATTTCATGAACTGTTAATTACCTATGATGGGTAAGCGCTAATACAATAATAGATCTATTGGACTGTCAGGAGTATGTATCCTTGGCGTGAACACTATGTAACAGACATTGTAATGAGAATCTTCTTAGGTATATGGCAATAATACCTAGTGTAGGTGTAATTTGTGAGCATATGAAAAGATATATGATGTGTTAAAGGTTTCAGTGTCATGATGTCAATGCATTAGTAATTAATAACTTGTTTGATCCACAAGTTTCTCGATGATATATATATATGCTTGTGTTCACTCTTTTATTTATATAAACTCTATGAATTCACTCAACATTTTTCATTGACTTTTTTGCATGTTTTATCTCAGGTAATCAAGAATGATGGATTGGAAGGGAACGACGGGAGTTAGCGTTGAAGTTTTTATAAACTTGCTTTGTTCCATTCTCTGCAAACATTTTATGATAATGTTTTAAACTTATCATATGTTGTTTTGGGGTAACGATCTTGTGGACAAGTAAACTCTGATTTTCACTAAGAATGGGACAATGTTAATATTTGTTTTAAAACGTCTCTTTTGAGTCTTTCTTTATATTCTTATGTTGTTGTACTATGATTTAACACCCAAATAGTTGGTTCTGCTGCGTCTAAATTTAGGGGTGTCAAATATTGGTATCAAGAGCTTAAGGTTATAGAGAACTAGTTCATTTCCAAAAACCTAAACTATAACTTTTGTTTGTATGCTAAAAACTCCTCGTAGCCCTCATCCAAGATATTCTTGTAGTTTCTTATCTGAGTACTTATGCACGTTTCGGGTGCATTGTTATAAAATATTTATATGATATATATTTAAGATGTATATATCAGTTGTCATGCTTATTCGTGAAGCACTAAAAATTATTTGTTTAATTACATAGAAATGTAATTCATATATAAGATGAATATTATTATTCATAATGAGTCTATTACCAATCATCACGTTCATTCATGGATTTGCATAAATTATTATTCGTATAATAAATTTTTATCTATATAATGACCTTATATATCTATTCTTCATGATTTGTAGATAATCATGGCAAATCCACCTCCTGATGACCTTAACACAAACCTTCCTGAAGACGAGTCAATTCAGCCCGAACATGCTCCTGCTATGTTCAGATTCGCACCAGCTATGCTAAATGTACCAAATAATAATAATGGATAGATAGAGTGAGACGTACCACTAGGAGGAGAGATGGACGAGCTGATGGTAGACCTGGGGTTTGACGAGGAGGAGATGGATGATGACGATGATGATGATGTTTGGGATGAGGATGACGAGTGGCTAATGGCCCTAGTGACGCCCCCGAGGGCTACTGTGACTGTTTCGAGCACCTACGAGGTAGGGGGTCCATCTAAAGCTACGCTCGTGGGACACCCTCTAGCTATCATGGCATCTGGAGTCGCTACGCAGCCTTAGTTGATTAATGACTTGTGTATCCAGATGGATAACCTAGAGTATAGGCATGGAGTGTTGACGAGGAAGATGGAGGCGGTGAGTGATACTGAGGTGGCTGATAGTATTACCATTGGGGAGATCCACCCTTGAGTGGACACTGTAGAGGGGCAGGTGCAAGAGATGGCATCGCAAGCAGTGTAATTGGTGAGAAATCTAAAGGAGATAGAGACTAGAGTTCAGCAAGTAGAGAGTAGAGTGGACATTCATCCGGGTGGTCAGACGGCAGTGCCAAGAGAGGATGTGATCATTGGGTTGAGGCAGTAGGTGCAAACCTTGTAAACGGCACTGCATGGAGCCGAGTTGCAGAACCAGCAATTGCGGACTAGAGTGGCTGAGATGGAGAGTCACAAGAGTACCATGATGTCATACATGCCATGGATGGAGGAGCGCCTCACTGTTTTGGAGAAGAGACTTCTGGGACCGCCTTCGGGGCCCCAGTAGTCATTTCCTTTCCTTTCTTACCTTGCTGGTCTAGGATCTTTTGTATAGTTACACTAAACTGCTAGTGCCAGTTAGTGACCTTATGATGTCGGGTGTATTGTTGTCCTCTTTGTAAACACCGCGTTCCTATTCGGATTTATGTAGATTCTTGTGTTAGAAACTTGGAAAGCCAATGTTGTATCTTTTAGGAATTATGTATGTAGTATTGGGATGTTTATGTTTTACCCCTAGTATGGATGTTAATCTAATCATTTCCTTGTCTTGAAATATCTGTTGTGCATGTATTGTCCTTGTAGTAAGGCCTGGTTGTCATTGTTACCTCAAAAACCTTATCTTATTTTTGTCTAACTCGATTTTTGGAGATATAGCGATTTCCGTCAACAACCTTTTTCTCAAATACCTTCTTTGATTTTTCTTATCCTTATTTGGTACCCCTATTACTTGCTGTGATCTGTAGCCCTGAACCATCAATGAATAATGAATGATTTTTATAAATAAATAACCTATATTTTATTTACAATAACATACACATATATGTCTGAGCAAATGTCACTGTGTGAATTTTACTGACTATGTCGTGTTGATAATATAAAAAAAATTGCATTTTTACAAACAATAATAATTGTGGTTTTCGGATGGTAGGTAGACAATTCTTTTTCACTATGTCGCTTGATTTCCTTTTCTCCCACATAATTAAATTTTCATGGATAGTGTGTGACAATAAGTTTTGACGAGGACGGATATGTCATCGTTTGGTCCTTAATTAGGCATAGCCTGATCACCTATGCATAATTCAGGAAGAACCACGTTATGTCGGAAGTCGTCACCCCTAAAATCTTTGAAATAGAATTTACATTCAAACAAGACTTACCAAAATAAGATGCTTGTACCTTAACTGTGGATCACCTTGTAAGAAACCCTTTTCGATTCAAATGCTTAAAAGAGGGCTCATACTGGTCATCGCAAATTAAACTCTTACCTTTCCTTTCCTTTTTATTGTCCTTGAAACGTTTCCCTTATTGTTTTTTATCGATGATGTCACTCTGACCAAATCATGTGAAGAGAGTGTAAATTATGGAATTTAGGTCACTTAAAAGATTGATCATTTGCCCGTGTAGCTAGATTTAGTAAAGTCAGTTTTGGAGATGGTTTGGTGACGGGATACCAAGAAACCTGATACCGACACTGGGAAGGGACTTTCTTAAGGTAAGAAGGTTGCCAAAATAGATGAAGGTCGAGCTTGGCTAGCTCCGAGATTGAAAGTGTGGAATGGAGAAGACTTCTCTGACATCAAATGTGTGTATTGCTTTTGTAGTATCAACCGATGGTCGTGAAGAAGACTTCTTTCCCAGAAACGGAAAGTAGTAATAATGTCATGAGATGTATGTATCTTAATCGTCAAGGATCGGTATAGAACACTAAGCGACCCCTGACTTAAATTTAGGTGTAGTGGTTCCTACTCCTTGAACATAAGGACTCAAATTGCGTGAAGAAGAGCAAAAGATTGAACCTTTATTAAATTTTAATGGCGACATCCATCACCGTCATAGAGGAACAATCGAAGTATCCAACGCCTTGAGTTGAAAGAAACGAAAGTTGGAGCTTAGAGGTATTGGTTGAGGAGAAATACGTAGTTGTTTAGACTTAATTAGTCGATTCATCCGAAATCTAATACGAGGTGTTAAAGATTGCTTTCAGTACATTTACGATTCTTTTCTCGGTTTTAATCAAAGATTTGTAAAATCCCGTGAACATTAATTGATTTCAATCCAAGAAACACACAATCAAACACAAACAACCACTCAAGATCCGTTCTTTCATCTCACTTTAAACAAGATGGCAACAAATGATAAAGAGTCAAGTGCAGCTGGTACGGATAACCGTCCTCCTATGTTGGAGGAAAGTAACTTTACAACACCTTATTCTGAACCATTGGCCATCACTACCACTACGGCATTTGAAGTAAGCCATGAGGATGCATACGATTCTGATGTCGATAAAGCACCTCACGCAGCGGCAACATTCATGGCCAATCTGATGCAGACTGGTCCATCTACTGGACAGGGCACCAGTAATGATACTGACTTTCATTCAGAGGTACAAACTTATGATAATCACTTCTTTGATAATATGCATCTTAAGGTATCACAAGAGATACACGGGGGAGAACAACTAGACTCCGATGTTGATTCGGTTATCGATGATCATGATAACACCATTCCATATCATCAATAATTAAACAACAAAGTTGAAAGTGTTCCAACTGATGTATCTTTTGTCATACCTGGTGGAATATCTATGATTACTATTCTTGATGATTTAAGGTCACAACTTGCGGGCCACATTAAGACTAATGAGGAACAAACCTTTGCTAATGATTCCTTAAAAGCTGAGCTAGAGAGATACAAAACACAGGTTTAAAATCTAGAACAAAGTAAGGTTAAAAAGGATTTAGAACAACTGGTTTTTGAACGTAACAAAAAAAATGCTGATCTTGAAGAACAACTTGTGTCTTTAAAACAACAACTTTTACAACATGTCGAGTCAAACAAGTCTTTGAAAACAGAAAGTGAAAAGTTGAAAGCAGATAAAAATGCTCTTGAGGAAAGTTATCTAGAGGAATTAGTTTGGTTGAGAAATACTAACAAGGTTGTCACGGAACTTTTGCAATCGTATGGTCAACCTGTACAAACTGTTCCTATGTTATCTAAACGACCCACCTTTCCACAAAGGACTTACACAAATCTGCTCTTGGTGACGTAATTGTAGATCCTGTACATACCCCCTTTAGGGTATATGATAGTGAAGAGACCTTAGTTCAAGCTGAAGTTAGTAGAACTAAGATGTTAGAAAGGATGAAAGACCCGTTGTGCAAAGTGTCATCTAAGCCAATAAATTATGCTAAGTTAAATAGTTTGTATGATACCTTTGTGCCTCAAAAGCAGTTGTCTAGTGAACAAGTTTATTGGTTTATAATTGTAACCAGTCTAAACCTATAACTACCTTTGTTCGTACTCGTCCAGCCAAGAGTCAAGTTTACACTCAGTTAAAAATGTTAAAAGCATGTTTTCCAGAGTTTGATAAGGTTGTCAAAGACAGAACGACACCCTCATATATAACAAATGAGGAGTGGCATTTTGAACATACCAAAAAGTGCTTTGTAGAAGAAATAATTCCTTTTTATGAAAAACTCAAAACGCATGTTAAAGGTATAGAAGATAATCTTTTCAAAGAAGTATCTGAATACATGAAAATCTTTGATGAGCTGGACAAAGAGTATGATTAATGTGTTATTGATAAGAAAAGTTTGGAAATAGAGAATAAAAATCTCCTGATTTAAAATGAGTGTTTTCTAGCTGAATCTGTGTCTAAAGATATTTGTTCTGTTGTGCTTACTTCCGATATTGCTGTGCCCATGAGCGTTGAACCTCGATCTAATTGAGTTAAGGAACACTCCAGAAATCTGGAACTTGAAGCTGAGATTTTAAAGATGAAACAACTACTTGTTGAAAAAGAAAAACGATGTTCTTTCATTGAAACTAAATATCAGGAACTCGAGCTTAAATTTCAAAAGTACAAAGAATGTTTTGAAAATCCACAGGTTTGTAATAATTCAAGCTCACCTGAACTTAATGTATTTTTTGAAATCAATAAGTTGGAAGATCAGCTTCAAGGGAAAGATGAGTTAATCAGGAAGTTAAAGGCTCAAATCGGTAACATGAAAGAAGTTAGTGCCGACCTCAACTTGAGTACTCTAGAATTTCAAGCCTTAGAAACTGGAAATAGTCAGTTAAAAGAGGAACTCACTGCTGTTAGGATTAAGAATGACAACCTTAGGGATGAAAACGTGTCCATTAAAAAGCGTTATCAAGATTTGTATCAGTCTAAGGCAGAAAGTAATAGTAATGTGAGTAGTAGAGCAGCTGTCCCTGAGAGACCCAAAGTACTTGCTCCTGGCTTGTATGCTATGACGCCCAAGTATATCCCTCCTCAGAAAAGAAACAATAGGGAAGCCAATACTCCTTTGCCTAAGGAAAGAGAAGTTGCCTCTGCAAAACCTCATCACATGATTGCACCTGGCTCATCTAGGTATAGCTCAAATGACATGGTTCATAATCACTACCTAGAGGAAGCTAAGAAACAGACACATGAAATAGGCAGGAATTCCAAAACTAGTGTGATACCTTCTGCTAGATCACAAAGCACAGCTAATGGTAGCAAACCAAAACCTAGGATCAATAACCAAAAGTCTAGGAATTGGCCTGCATCTAAGACTAGTTACGTAACGACAAAGACTGTGCCCATAGCAGAACACTCTAGGAATTCTAGAAATTTTTCTGACTCCAAACATTTTGTTTGCTCTACATGTCAGAAATGTGTCTTTAATGCAAATCATGATCATTGTGTAACAAAATTCCTAAATGAAGTCAACTCACTTCCTAAGTTTAGTTTTAGATTTATTTCCTCCATCCAATAAGACAACGAACAGAAACAAACCCGTAGAGCAAATAAGTGTTGCAAAGAAACCAGAAAGACAGATCTCAAAAGGACATAGGTTTTCAATCAAAAAGACTTCCATTGTGTATCAGAAAACAATGACTCCTAGATCTTGTCTTAGGTGGAAACCGACAGGTAAAATATTCAAGACAGTTGGTCTTAGGTGGGTTCCTACTAGAAAGATATTCACATCTAGCACAACCAAGGTTGATAGTGAATCCACAAATGGTTCAGATGAAGATATCACTAACCAATATGAATACAAACAAACTCTTGATGTCAGTACAGGTACTCCTAACTTAAGTGCAGGTACATATTTCAATCCTAAAAAGGAAGGACTCAAAGTTTGGTTGCTGAAAAGGTTGATATCTCAAAAACCAGGGCTTCAAAGAATTCTGATATGATGAACAAACAATGACTTCTGTACAACCCAGTACAGGACTCGGACCTAACTCAATGGCTCCTGGACACAACGGTACAGGACCCGAGATTAACATTTTACAATCAAGACGAATTGGTTCTGGGCTTGTAACTACTCTAACAACACCTATTGTTCCTCCTACAGAGAAAAAAATGTTACTACAGCTCAAACAATGGCTACAACTCTTTAAATAGAAAACGGGTTAATGTTTGAGGGGGAGAATCAGTGATACTAATAGTCTTGCAAGAAATGCTCACAAAGGATTTTTAGACTCATCCGTTATTCTTACATGAGAAGTATTTAATCTAGCATGTGAGAAAAGTTGTTGCTGAGCGATTGGAACGAACCACAGGCTGCTTCTTAAGACAGATTGATTTATCACTCTCGTCTACGTATATTTCATGTTTTGTTTCAATATTTATTGAAAATTTGTGCGTTAAAGTAGTATATCTATATCTTTATTGATTGATGGGAAGCTTAAATTTATTTTAAGTCCATTGTTGATAAAAACCATACAAAAGTTGCATACTTTTGATCGGGGGAGAAAATGTGACTTAAAATTACTGATAACTAATGATTCAATTGTTTATATGTGTTAGCTTGAACCTTGCATGTGCAAAACAACTTTCGAATATCGATGCACATGTGTAGGGGGAGCAAAAAGATTAATATATTCTAAAAATGTCAAGATACCAAAACTTTTGTGTTATACACAAGTATCTTGATAATCTACAAAGAATCTTTTGCTTCATGATCTTGGTTTCATATATGTGATTGGATAGCGAAAATTGCATGGGAATGTATCATCTCATATCCCTCGAGATATCTTTCTAAAATTTAATAGAGCTGTTGAGTGTTGATCTGTTAAATGGTTTTCTGCAGGTTAAGCTTCTCAGTTCCTATCGTTTTTTAAGAACCATCAAAGCATTTTCCATCAAATGATTTTAAGGCGACTTGACAAGGGTTAATGCTAAGTTTTGACCTAAGTTAGGTAGTCTTCTGCAAAACTTTCGTTATGTTCAAACGATTTCATCACACTTCGACTGTTTTTTCAAAGTTTTTGTGCCATAGACTTCTACAGTACTTAATTGTATTAAGAGGTTGACCCTATGTTTGCAAGTGAGCCTAATGAAGAATATTGACATAGGTTATGCTGAACACAAATTATACGGTATAGTCAGCATATAGTAACAGTTCTAACTCACTCTTTACCATTCTAGTAGTAGCAATGCTATTAATGTGTTATTTTTAGTTTTTCCCCTACGGACATCTGTGTCCTATATAACACAAGCAAAACGTGAATCTGATACTTCGGTATTGGAGGACTTAAAGACTTTGAGCTGGAAAAACTGTCAAGGAGGTTCTTATAATGAATCTACCTGATCATAGGTGTAGTACTCGTACTGTAATCATTGATCCTTACGGAATCGAAGGTTATTGCAACTGACAAGATTGAGTATCTTCATTTATACTCGGTCCCTTAAAAATATAAAACCCTCAATGAGCTTAAAAAATGTTTTTCTAAGAACACATTAAGTGGATTTTCATATAAATGTTTTTGTTGGTGATCAATTTTTTGGAATTAGGACAAACGACTCAAGGAATCGATGTAAACCACATGCTCATACTCAAAGACTCTAAGATATCAAGAAAGCTAAATACTTGAAGCTTCTGTACCTCTGAAATCAAAGTCTTCTTCAAAATGTTAAAGATATGAAGAATTAAAGAAGAAAGAACATAAAAGCTTTCAAGATTACAACAAGCTTGAGCATGTTGGTACAAAGTTCAGCAAATGGCAAATTAAAGAAAAGACATGAAGTTCATGGAACCAAAGATCAGAATCAAGTTATCAAGTCATGATGAAACAAGCTCTAAAGATTAAAGTCAAAGTGAAGATTGCTACAGCAAGCACATAATATCAAGGGAAGATTACAAGGACTACGAGCTAAAGAAATCTACACTGAATGCTATGACTCAATTTTGCAAATCAAGAGTGACCTCCCTTAGGGGGAGATTATTAGAAACAAAGAAGTCTCGGTTACTAGTAGTTGTTTAGCATTTAATAGCTCGTTAATTAATGATGTTTAATGTAATCGAGCCGACAAAGAAAAAGCCTGAAAAGCCCATCCAAAGGCCCATATGGCTGGCCTCTTTGAGGGTTATAAATACCCTTCACTTTTCTAGGTTTAGAGCAAGTTATGATCTCTGTAAACACAAAACTCATATCTCTTGTAAGTTTAATCATCCTTCATTAATTTTCTTTCCAGTTTTTCTCTTGATCTTTAAACCTCAATCTTTCTTGTGAGATGAATAATTATTGGAACCATCAATCACCATGCAAGAAACCCTTTTCGATTCTAATGCTTGAGAGAGGGCTCATACTGGTCATCACAAATTAAACTCTTACCTTTCCTTTCCTTTTTGTTGTCCTTGAAACCTTTCCCCTGTTGTTTTCTATCAATGACGTCACTCTGACCAAATCATATGAAGAGAGTGTAAACCATGGAATTTAGGTCCCTTAAAAGATAGATCATTTGCCCGTGTAGCTAGAATTGGTAAAGTCGGTTTTGGAGATGGTTTGGTAATGGGATACCAAGAAACCTGATACCGACACTGAGAAAGGGCTTTCTTAAGGTCAGAAGGTTGCCAAAATGGATGAAGGTCGAGCTTGACTAGCTCTGAAGTTGAAAGTGTGGAATGGAAAAGACTTCTCCTACATCAAATGTGTGTATTGATTTTGTTGTATCAACTGATGGCCTTGAAGAAGACTTCTTTCCTCGAAATGGAAAGTAGTAATAATGTTGTGAGATGCATGTATCTTAATCATCAAGGATCGGTATAGAACACTAAGCGACCCCTGACTTAAAGTTAGGTATAGTGGTTCCTACTCCTTGAATGTAAGGACTCGAATTGCGTGGAGAAGAGCGAAAGATTGAACCTTTAGTAAATTTCAAATGGTGACATCCGTCACCGTCATGGAGGAACAATCGAAGTAGCCAACGCCTTGAGTTGAAAGAAATGAAAGTTGGAGCTCTCCTTCTGCATTAAAACTGCTCTAAATCCCTTGCGTGATGCGTCGCAATACACCACAAAATTCTCAGTCCCTTCAGGCAGAGCTAAAATGGGTGCAGAACACAGCTTTTGCTTCAATAACTAGAACGCCTCTTCCTTTTCCGTACCCCATTCATACTTCTTGTTCTTCTGGGTCAACTTAGTAAGGGGTTTGGAGATTAGTGAGAAACCTCGATGAATCTATGGTAGTATCTGGCTAAACCCAAGAATTGTCTTACCTCCGTTGGTGTTATTGGTGCGGACCAATTCTTGATAGCCTCGATCTTTGCAGGGTCCACGTGAACACCTTTATTGTCGATCATGTGATCGAGAAATTGTACTGACTCCAGCAAGAAATCGCACTTTTAGAATTTCGCTTACAGTTGCTCTTGATCATAAGAGTCTACAGTATATTCTGAATCAAAAGGAGCTCAACATGAGGCAACGCCGATGGATTGAACTTTTGAGTGACTATGATTGTGAAATCCGTTACCATCCAGGCAAAGCCAATGTAGTGGCCGATGCCCTGAGCCGGAAGGAAAGAGAAAGACCATTGAGGGTTAGATCTTTGATAATGACAGTACACACTAAATTACCCAAAGGGATACTTAATGCTCAAACGAAAGCGATGAAGGAAGAAAATGTGAAGGCGGAGAATCTGGGACGACTAATCAAGCCAATATTCGAGATTCGCTCTGATGGGATTCGATACTTTGATAAGCGGATATGGTTGCCGTTGTTTGGTGGATTAAGGGATTTGATCATGCACGAATCGCACAAATAAAAATATTCTATTCACCAGGGTCTGATAAAATGTACCAAGATTTGAAAAAGCTTTATTGGTGGCCGAACATGAAGGCTGAGATCGCCACCTATGTCAGTAAGTGTCTGACCTATGCCAAGGTAAAGGCTGAGCACCAGAAGCCGTCAGGGCTACTCCAACAACCTG